>AWOL01S0058129.1:111249-152380 GCA_000715115.1 Nicotiana otophora | reverse complement strand
AGCTGCTCACACCTCCGTACCGGAGCATCTGGGCTTCTCCTCTGAACATGTCCGAACCATCTAAGCCTCGCTTCCCGCATCTTGTCATCAATGGGAGCCACATGCACCTTCTCCCGAATATCATCATTCCTAATCTTATCTATCCTAGTGTGCCCGCACATCCACCGCAACATCCTCATTTCTGCTACTTTCATCTTCTGGATATGTGAGTTCTTAACGGGCCAACACTCAACCCCATACATCATGGCCGGTCTAACTACCGCTTTATTAAGATTGAAGTGATAATTGATGAAAAATCAAAAATAAAAAACTAACCATCTTAAAACTGAAAAATAAGCAGCAGCAAAATCAACGAAATAGAACAGAGAAAACTGGGGAAGGATCCGGCGAGAGAAGCGCCAGAAAGATTGACAGAGGGAGGAGGGTTTTGAGGATGAAGAAAGTGGCGCAATGAAGGCCATGGTACAAAGAGAGAATGAGAAAGCAAGGAGAAAAGTAAAATAAAACATACATTTGAATTAATTTTAGAATTTTCGGTTACAGTAGTCGAAAATATTAAAATATATTACCATCTACAATAGATGGCATTTGTAAGTTCTTATTTTAGACAAACTATCTTCACTTAGGTTTCGACTGTTGTAGTTGGACCTAAAAAAAATAATTTTTAAAAATTTCGACTACTGTAGTCGAAAAACTGGTCAAAAGGTTTTGTTGACTTTTTTCTGACTAGTCGAAAATGCAAATACGCAAAATGTTCGCCAAGTTATACGACTATTACAGTTGAAGCTGTAGACGGAATTATTTTTATAAAAAATATACTAAATAATAATTATATTCTTCCGACTACTTGTAATGACTCGACCGGTCGTTTTGAACTTTAGTATTTCGTTCAGCGGTTCGAGGTCTTGAGTGGCTTCATATTGTGTATTATGACTTGTAGGTATGGCCAGATTCGATTTTTGGATGTTTTGGGATTGATTTGGATGAGTGGTTCTCATTCTATAAACTTAAATTGGAAATATTGGAGGTTTGACTTTTGGAAAAATGACCCTCGAACGGTATTTTGATGGCTCCAATAGGTTTTTATTGTAATTTTGGACTTGGGCGTATGCCCGGAATTGAATTCGGAGGTTCCTAGGTTGATTCGACTTATTTGACCGAAAGTAGGCAATTTAACGGTTTAGAAATTTCTTAGGTTTGATCATGGTTTGACTTTATGGCTATCGGGCTAAAATTTTGGTTTTGGTGCTTGGAATAGGTCCGTTTGGTTATTCGAAACTTGTATATAAAGTTTGGTGTCATTCCGAGTTGATTTGATAGGAATCGGACGCGCGATTGTGTTTTTACAAGTTCTTGAGCTGCAATGTTAATTTCATGTGTTTTGATGTCCGATTTGTGATTCCGGATATTATTTGGCGGTTTGATCGTGTGAGCGAGTTCGTGTTATATTTTTAGACTTTTAGTGATGTTTAGCATGGAGCCCCGAGGGTTCGGGTGAGTTTCAGACGCATTTCAGAGTGTTTGGAAGAGTTCTAGTTTTGCTGGTTTTTGCACAGATGCTTCAGTTCTCGCAAATGCGAGACTATGTTCGCATTTTCGAGGTGGGACATCACTTTTGCGATATAGGCTGGGGACTGCTGGGTTCGTATTTGCGAACTCAGTGTTCGCATTTGCGACGACGCCTGGGCTAGGCTTGGTCGCATTTGCGATCTCCATGGTCGCATTTGCGTTATCTTCCATGTTCGCATTTGCAAACTTTTTGTCCGATTTGCGACGTCAGCATGACTGTGATGATGTCATTTTTGCGATCATCATCATATTTGCAAACCCCATGTTGCATTTGCGACTGAACATAAAAGCTGGGAGACGAGAATTTAGCCTCATTTCTCATATCATTGAACCCTAGACTCGGTAGGAGGCGATTTGGAGAGGAGATTTTCATCTACAATCCTTGGGTAAGTGATTTTGATCAATTTTCAACTATTTTACATGATTGTATACAAGATTTAACATCAAATGCAGGAGAATCTAAGTGAAAGTTTGGGAAATTTTGTCAATATTTTAAAAAATAAAAATTTGGGATTTGAGAGTCGAAATGGACTCAGATTTTGCAAAACAAAATACATATATGGACTCGTGAGGTTATAGGTAGTCAAGGCCTGCCCTTGGATCCAAATTTTGACCGAGCGGGCCCGGTGTTGACTTTTTGGGAATTGTATAAAGAACATAGCTTTACTTATTGGAATTTGTTTCTCTTGCATTATTTGATGTTATCAAGTCAATTTTGGTTAGACTTGAGCCGAGCGGAAGTGAATTGTAAAGAAAAAGCTATTTTTGAGTGTCGATTTTGCCTAGTTGAGGTAAGTATCTTGCCTAACTATGTGTGGGAGAACTACCCCCTAGGGATTGGTTTGATTGTATTATTTGTATTATTTGAAAGACGTGTACACGAGGTGACGAGTGTGTACACGGTCTATATGTTGTATCTTGACTGGTGTAGACTTCGAGTCTTCTTCCATGCTCTTAATTGAACTTATCATAACATGTTATACGTTTCATTGTTGAATTTACTCTCACATGCTCTAATTAAAGTTGTTAGTCCATGTTCTATCTTTTATTGTCAAATTTATTCTTATAATATATTCTTATATGATTTAATTAAACGTTGTTGCCTTTTTCATTGTCACGTTATTTCTTCCATAAATGATTTATTCTTATTTAAAGTCATTATTATTTGTTATGTCTTTCATTGTTGAGCTTATTCTCCTATTTCATTGTATTTTTGTAATTCTTGTGTTGATTTATTATTGTTGTTGTACATTGTATTGTTGAGTTGTGGGCGATGTGTGGTTGTGGTATTAGGATTATTGTTATGGAAGTGTTATGGCATATGGGCATATGTGGTGCGATTTGTTATATTGCATTGTTATGTTTTTGGCACGTGTAGAATTGTTGAGAGGTTTGTCGGGGTGTTTGCACATGAGTTGTCCATACTATTGTCCGGTATTTTGGTATGATTCTTGCTGCACTTTTTTGTGCAAATCTTTGTACCTCGAAGTGTGCCGGTCATTAGTTAGCTGATCGTGAGCTGCTGTGGAGACTTCAAGGTATACCTGCCATCCTGTTCGTAGGCCTTGAAGTCATCTTCTGTTGTCTTCTTTACCGCTGTTTTTTCTATTCTGGAACAGTTTGTACTTAGAGATTTGTTGGTGAACTCACTAGAGCTTATGACTTGTACTACCGATTTTGGGATATTGTACATTTATTAGTGGTTGTTGGCTATGTATAGAAATTTCTAGTTCATGTTTAATAGTTGATTGCTTTAAATCTATTAATATCTCAGTATGTGTTAGGATTACCTAGTTTTAGAGACTAGGTGCCATTACGACTCCTAAGGAGGGATTTTGGGTCGTGACAAGTTGGTACCAGAGCTCTAGGTTCATGGGTGCTACGAGTCATAAGAAAATTTAGTAGAGTATTGTGGATCGGTACAGATACGACTGTACTTATCTTCTAGAGGCTACAAAACCATTAGGAAACTTCACTTCTTTCATTCCCATCGTGCAGATTTATTAATTTTGGAGTTTGAGCCTTGTCATTCTATTCTCTCATAAATGGTGAGGATGTGAGCTACAGTTACTAATGATGCTGCCCCCAGAGTCAGTGTTGCTAGGGGACAGGGTAGAGGCAGGGGCCGAGGAGGAGCACATGCTACAACTAGAGCACCTGCCAGAGCAACAACTGAGGAGCCACCTGTAGCTCCAGTTGGGGGACAGGCACCGGAGGCTCCTGGTTCTACCCTTGGACTTCAGGAGACTTTAGCGCAGTTCTTAAGCATGTTTGGTACATTAGCTCAAGCAGGATTGATTCTGGGTGCACCAACTACTTCAAGATTGGGGAGGAGCTCAGACTCCCGCCACCTGTACTCTAGGGTAGTGGGCTCACATTGGTTAGGTTTCGGGTGTTATGCCAGTACAACTTGTTTTTCCAGTTCATCCAGATGTAAGGCTAGGGGCATTAGAAAAGGAGCAGAAGAGGCTGAGAGGTTCAAGAAGTATGTTCCTCCTACTTTCAGTGGTACAACTATCGAGGATGTGCAAGGATTTATAAAGAAATGCCACCGTATTCTCCGTGCCATGGGGAGGTGCGCGGAGTTGCTTTTACTACATTTCAGATGTCAGGAGTAGCATATCAGTGGTGACAGAATTATGAGGAGGGTAGGCCAGTTGATGCGGCACCACTCACTTGGACTCAATTTTCAGAGATATATTTGAGGGAGTTTATTCCCCATACCCTCCGGGATGCGTGGCGCACAGAGTTCGATCATCTGTGTTAGGTCACTATGACAGTGTCGGAGTACACCATCAGATTCAGCGAGTTGTCCCGACATGCACCTACCTTGGTTCCTATAGACAGAGAGCGAGTCTGCAAATTTATCGAGGGGATCAGTATGGTCTTAGGTTCAGTATGTCACTAGAGTTAGAGATAGATACTCTGTTTCAGCAGGTTGTAGAGATCGCTCAAAGGTTGGAGGGTATGCGGGGCTAAGAGAGGTAGGACAGGGAGGCTAAGACGCCTCATGGATCGGGAGGGTCTACTGATCCTTATTTCGGAGGCAGGGTGCATCATGGTAGAGGTTCTGTGGGTCAGCCAATTTAGTTTTCACTTAGGCTTCATGTGGTGCTTCAGATATCCATGAGTCCCATATTACTCGTACCGGACAGCTTCCATAGCCACGTCAACGAAGAGGTTGCTTTGAGTGTGGGGATACCGGCCATATGGTGAGAGATTGTCCCAGACTCCGGACGAGTGTGCCATAGAAGAGTATTCAGGCTCTAGGTTCCACTCCAATTGCTATTATAACTGCTCCACCGGCTAGGGGTAGAGGTCGTCCTAGATGTCAAGCCCCGACCTCGGGGAGCGCGACCGGCACTCAACCCAGTTACCTCGGTTAAGCAAGTCTTCTAGATACCTTCTACCCAACTGCTCCATTAACAATATAAGAACCAGTACAAGTGATAGACATGAGAAGAGTCAAGTGTTCCACAATCGTTTCCATTACTAAAGGATATTCATTTATGATTTCCAAAATATCACAAGTTTATAGATAGGATGAAAAACATGTTTTCCCAAATACCAACACTTACTAGTTTAATTTCCAACAACATACACCACACACAACCTATCTACAGAGTCTCTAAGTACAACAGAAGAGTAGTATGGTAGTGCTGGCGATAAGGCCCCAGCTATACCTCAAAACATAAAATACAACGTCAAATGACGTGAAGCCCGAAACATAGTAGGGCTCACCAAAATCTGCTGAATAGAGAGTAACTGCTAACGAGGATTAAAACCGCCCGCTAGAAAACCACCTGCATCCATTGAAGATGCAGCGCCCCCGACCAAAGGGACATTAGTACATATGAAATAGTACTAGTATGTAAAGCTAAATGTCCTTTTTTAAAATAGAATGCCAATATAAGAAAAGGCAAAACCATAGAAACAACAAANTTTGTCGTAAGTTAATAGACGTAAGTTCGGGAATGAGATTTATTTTGGGATTATAAGTATTACGCTATTTCAAACAAGTGATAAGTTAATTCGTGAAGGTGAGAGGGTAATCGAATTGAAGAAAATGAGTTTCGTCGAAGTCTGGCAATTTGGGAATAAAATACGGTCCAAGTATAACACCCCGTATTCATGGACTAGTGCCACACAAGGTACCACATGACCATGATAGTAAGGTGTATAAAGTGTGTTAAACGCAAGTAGTATTTTAAGTAATTTAAGATAATTCCTAATTATGGGGGTAATTGATTAATGGTGGGGATAATTGTGGTATTAAGAAGGATTAAGTAGATAAGGATATTTTTGGGGTTGCCACATGGCATTAAGCCAAGCCAAAGTGGCAAACTATCCATGATGAGTCAAAAGATATAAAGTTGCCTTGATTACACGTTCTCCTTTGGATAATTTAGAGAATTGGACATAATTTGCCTTGGTTGGTTTCTTACTTGGGAATGCAATTAAGAAGATAAGACCAACAGAAGAGTAGTATGGCAGTGCCGGCGACAAGGCCCCGGCTATACCTCAAAACATAAAGTACAACGTCAAATGACATGAATCCCGGAACATAGTAGGGCTCACCAAAATCTGCTGAATAGAGACTAACTGCTAACGAGGATTAAAACCGCCCGCTGACAAACCACCTGCATCCATTGAAGATGTAGAGCCCCTGGCCAAAAGGACATTAGTACATATGGAATAGTACTAGTAATGTCCTTTTTCAAAATACAATGTCCTTTTTCAAAATACAATGCCAATATAAGAAAAGGGAAAACCATAGAAACAACAAGNTCCAACAACATACACCACACACAACCTATCTACAGAGTCTCTAAGTACAACAGAAGAGTAGTATGGTAGTGCTGGCGATAAGGCCCCAGCTATACCTCAAAACATAAAATACAACGTCAAATGACGTGAAGCCCGAAACATAGTAGGGCTCACCAAAATCTGCTGAATAGAGAGTAACTGCTAACGAGGATTAAAACCGCCCGCTAGAAAACCACCTGCATCCATTGAAGATGCAGCGCCCCCGACCAAAGGGACATTAGTACATATGAAATAGTACTAGTATGTAAAGCTAAATGTCCTTTTTTAAAATAGAATGCCAATATAAGAAAAGGCAAAACCATAGAAACAACAAATCACAATCAACAATATCCAAATACCCAGTCAAAACATAACAAATTTCAAAATATGAAAATAATATATATTTTTGGTTGGGAGATCATTAGCACCGATATACCACCGTATTTTTAACACAGAGTCTGATCATGCCCGATCGTCTAGGCCATCTCCCCGCGAACAATGTGGTTTGACATGTGATGCGAAGAAAAGGTGCTACCAAGAGTAGTACCACCATGTGCACAATATGGCATCCAATTTTCACCCGATAGGCTAGGCCGCCTTCCTACATATGCCGTGTGGGTTGACTTTTCAATTCACGGCTAATATTAATCTCATGCCAATTAAGTGGAATAATCACAATTACATCAATATTGCAATGTCATCCCAAATAAGGGGAATAATCTGTTATACCCCATGTTTTCGTACGTGGAAGTACGCCATAAGTAAATTGATTTAAGCTCGAAAATGAGATATTATATTCCGCATTTTCGTACGTTAAAGTTTTGTCGTAAGTTAATCGATGTAAGTTCGGGAATGAGATTTATTTTGGGATTATAAGTATTACGCTATTTCAAACAAGTGATAAGTTAATTCGTAAAGGTGAGAGGGTAAGCGAATCGAAGAAAATGAGTTTCGTCGAAGTTTGGCAGTTTGGGAATAAAATACGGTACAAGTATAATACCCCGTATTCATGGACTAGTGACACACAAGGTACCACATGACCATGATAGTAAGGTGTATAAAGTGTGTTAAAAGAAAGTAGTATTTTAAGTAATTTGAGATAATTTCTAATTATGGGGATAATTGATTAATCGTGGGGATAATTGTGGTATTAAGAAGAATTAAGTGGATAAGGATAATTTTGGGGTTTCCACATGGCATTAAGCCAAGCCAAAGTGGAAAAATGTCTATGATGAGTCAAAAGACATAAAGTTGCCTTGATTACACGTTCTCCTTTGGATAATTTAGAGAATTGGACATAAGTTGCCTTGGTTGGTTTCTTACTTGGGAATGCAATTTAGAAGATAGGACCAGCAACATTGCTTATTTTGGTTACTTATTGATAATGTTGCTTGCAAAGGCCAACAACATTGGATACTCTGACGGATGGAACTTTCTTTCTCAAGGGGATTGTTATGAACCCCTATAACACTACGGTAGCGTAAAATGCGATTCTAAGGAAGCATGATACAATCTTTCTCAAGAACATCATACGGATTTTTTCCCACTTCGATCCGCCGTTACGTGTTTTGTCGCAATTGACGTGTATTAGAGGGATTGTCAAGAGAATCTGCTCAGGTATGTTAAGGCTATCCCTTCTTTTCTTTTGGCATGATCCATACGATACAAATGAAACGAGCAAATGCACAACTTTCATAAAATGACTCTATTCATAGAAATGCTAGAAATGCCTATGTTCTTGAATTCCCATATGTCTTATTATTTAATCGTCTGTTCATGGATCTCTGAAAATACGTAAGTTGATAAAGTTTATTTCATGATATTAATCAAAGGCATAATGGTCTTATGACACTTCGAAAGATTTTATTGACGTACTTCTCATGCATTGCATTCATTTATACATGTACATTGACCCATGACCAGATGGCGTTATATACGAGTATATAAGTATATAATATATATATGGGATATGGAAAAAGGTTACGGCGTTATATACGCATCACCACCTGATTAGTTGGTATACGTTGATGATTTTCCCACAGTGACCGAAATGATATGATGGGATACCCTTAGAGGCTTGATGATGTTATGAACACATATACCCATGCTTGGTATGACATTTATACGCATATGCATGACATTGTAAATATTAATGATTCACAGAGTTATTCAGACATACATGTCGAGTCTTTTACTCCATGTTTTTCTCATTCTTATGGTTTACTGATTTTCATTTCTTACATACTCGGTACATTATTTGTACTGACGTCNCTCTAAAATAGTACAATTAGATATGAGTCTGTCTCTTATACACATCTTGGTATGACATTTATACGCATATGCATGACATTGTAAATATTAATGATTCACAGAGTTATTCAGACATACATGTCGAGTCTTTTACTCCATGTTTTTCTCATTCTTATGGTTTACTGATTTTCATTTCTTACATACTCGGTACATTATTTGTACTGACGTCCCTTTTGCCCGGGGACACTGCGTTTCATGCCCGCAGGTCCCGATAGACAGGTCGAGAGTCCTCCAAGTAGGCTATCAGCTCAGCGAAAGATGCTGGTGTGCTCCATTTGCTCCGTAGTTGCTATTTGGTCAGTATGATTAGGACATTTGTTGATTGGTATGGCGGGGCTCTTTTCCAACCTTTATGATATTTATGTGCTCTTAGAGGCTTGTAGACAGATGTCATGTATACGTATACTTGTACGACCTATGTTTTAAGTATATAATGGATCATATTGGTCTTATAGGCTCGTATGTCTTATGTATAAGTTGATATTTCATGTTGTATTCAACTTATCTCACGGCAGCCTCTCCGGCTCAGTTATCTATGATAGTATGATACGAAGAGATACGTTATGTTGATACTCGGTTGAGTAAGGTATCGAGTGCCCTTCACGGACCATCGGTTTGGGTCGCGACAAAAGTGGTATCAGAGTAGTTCTGTCCTAGGGAATCTACAAGCCGTGTCTAGTAGAGTCTTGTTTATGGGTGTGTTGTGCACCACACTTATAACCAAGAGGCTGCAGTGCATTTAGGATTGTCATTCTTTCTTCTTACTCTAGATCGTGTGGTAGAGCTCAGTTGTAAGAAATCAATTTCCTAAACTATATCTTATTCATAATACGACGATGCCTACATCTAGAAAGACGGTTGGTAAGAGATTGCATGTAGCTGTGAAAGAGTTGAGTCAGAGGGACTCGATTTTTCATGATGCTTATGATGAGTAAATATCTGGTATTCAGTAGATCATGTGTGTACTAAGACATGTAAGCCTCTTGATAAGGAGCCTTAGGGCAAGAATATCTATCCACCCTATGGTGAAAGGCAACGAGAGATTTAGAAGATAGATACAAGTTTCAACAAGTAAAAGAAGCAAGATGAAGAAGGGTACGAGGCGCCCAGTTAATGAAGATTGTCAGTATTTACAATTCAAGCAGAGGAATATAAGCCTTTTGAGTTACCTTCAACAATAATAGAGGTATGTGCAATTAGCCACACCCATCTCATATATGCCATATGGGGGCTAACAGAAGTAGTATAAGAAAAGGACGAAATATCAGGATCCGGCTGGGGTTAGAGTAACCCAAAGTGGTGAATGGATTGTTTGTGTCAGTTGACATTTTCGAAGGATATTGCAAATGTTCTAGTAGGTCTCCTTGCGAGATACCCAGATGGGGCACTCTAAAATAGTACAATTAGATATGAGTACTACAAAGATAGGCACTAGAAGCCTGGAAGGGATAAATATTATCTTAGTATGGCTCCCGTCCCTAGTAGAGAAGAAATGTTAGGCAACCCGAAGGGCCGGTGGATGGAGCAAGGGGAGCTAAAGGCAAAAGAATGTCTTGTTGAAGTTTTCAGAATAAAGTGATAGAAAGAAATGTTAGCATGTAAATAAGAAGGGAGTTAAGGAAGCATTATGAGTAAAATGTGATAGATGGATGATAACGGTAGATCACAAAGTTGACAGTATTACAGAGTCTATAGTCAAGTGAAGAAAAATATGAGAGGTGACAGGCCTTGAGGCAACAAAAGAGTATAGATCATAAAGTCATATCCTCATTTTGAGAAATACGTTCGTGACTCTAACGTGATTACCAGAAGAAAAAGTTAGACCCAGAGTAATAGAAACCAGTATGGCCTGGTGAACAAGATAAACTAAATATGAATTAGGAACTGAGTGATTTGATAATAGTCGTCATCATGAGAATTTCAGAGATAGCATTCCGGCGATAATAGAATGGACGATAGAAGAATAACCTTTAAAGGTCATTCAGGAAGATGCTTTCCTAAGAGCAAGAAATGTGAGCAAAGTTAGGCTTAAGGGAATATGTGTGCAAGTTACACTAAGTGTCGACCTCACAAGTAAGGAAACTTGTTACCCTTGGTACAGGAAGATTACCGCAAGGCGAGTAAGGATCATCGATGATGTGAAAAGATGCCTAAGAGGAAGAGGTAAAATATTTATACGTAGATCATCGTAGCACTAAATGCTAGTACTCCCCTAAAGGGAGGAATGTGGAGTGATGTGGCATTAAGTCAGAATTAAGTGGTTCTAGCAACTATGGAATGGTAAAGGAAGAATGCGATAAAAATGAGAAAGAAATGAGATTGCACTTATTCAGATCCTATGGATATGCTATGATTCTAGAACATTATGCAAACTTGACGTCAAGGAGAGTAAGTAAGGGTTCCTGCCCGAGATGTCATTGCTAAATAAGGAGCCAGTGCAAGATGTAAGTTAAGACAAAGGAAATGACCCAAGAAAGATCACGTGGAATATTGATATGAATGGGCCAATGAGTAGTTAGTAGTTGATTCAAGAAGAGCCTAGTTATGGTTGGACAAGAAGATACAGACAAATCAACAGATCGTACGAGATAAACATAGTGAACCCCAACATAGTAAATTCAGTCTCGCAGTTATGATATTGTAATCCTTGAGAAATATTCAGATAGTAGTGGGGTAGTTAAAGGTACCATATGAGTGTTACGGAAATAAAAGAGAGTGCCACTGGGAAGACAGTCAAAATATCAGTACAGAAGCAACCCTACAAGCATAAGGGTGTGAAGGTAAGTAACTACGGATAATTATAGGCAAGGAAGGACATCAAAAGGTTCGTAGAGTATTCAATGTAATAAGCTTACAACTTTACAGGAGTCAGAAGATCCTCCCTAAATACTATAATGAAAGACTAGCTGAGAAAATAAGGAAAAAGGCTTCAACCTAAGCACAGTGACCTAAAGAGGAAATGGTTGTGTAACAACAGTCTCACTATAAAATTGTATGCACACCAAAAGAAAGTGGCACCTACCATGGCTAATGAGCGGGGAGTAGAAGCAAAAGTAATATTCGAGACCATATGAGTTTCACAAAAATTTCGGCATGCGCGAGAACTCAGATAAGCTAAGTATGTACACAATAAGGGGGCAAAAGACCAGGAAAAGCAATTGCTTACATTTGAAGAAAGATGAAATAGAATGAAAGGAATTATTCGATTAATGATCGGCCGTAGAAGACTCCGGTATAAGTTAAAAGAAGGAATTGGATCCAGGTCCTAGACAAAGGATTGAATCATTAGAAGATTGTATCATGGTTTTCCATAGAGTCCATGAAAGGCTAAAGTAATAACTAAATGCCATGAGCCGTAAATCAGAAGATAGCTTAAGCCTACATAAAGGCTGATCAGAAGGAAGAGGAAACTAAAGAGTTACATCAACCAAGTAAATCATGAGTCTGATTATTGGCCCCAGGCAATTATAGAAATCGTATTGAGAATATTGCAGAATCACTCTTAATATCAGAGGTACAAGAGAGATAGTACAACAAACATATTCTATAATGACTCTATGATAAAGCCAGTTAGAAGAGTATCAACCTCATAAGAAGTCAGTATGAAACTCTCACCGGATTGTGTCGGTGCAGGTATTATAATAGAAGTTCAAGATATGGATGTGAATTATACCTATGTGGAAGGGAGATCATGAAAGAGATAGAAGATGTGATGCGAGACTTTAAGGTAAGTACGGTAAAGGTGAACAACATACGAGATACTCAATTGCAGAAGGTTGAGAATAGTCCATACTTCGAATAGAAGGCTAGAATCACGGGGATTCAATATCTAGGAATGATAGCGGCATCGTCAGTGGCATATCTTCCAACCTATGGTTTCTAAGTACCAAGAGATATAGTTAAGAGAGTAAAGCAGAATGAGAGACGATGTGATATCTCGCTTGATGTTCCAGAATAACACAAGGAAATCTATGGTGCAAGAAAGTTGAAGGAAGATTGCGAGTAATATAAATAGATATATATAGGTCGCAAGATAAAGTATGGTAAACCGACAAGGTTTTAGGAAGACAGGAGTAAGGATAAGAAAGGGCAAGTGAGAAGGTGACAAGAATAGATAAGTCCTCAGGTTAAGCCCATGAAAACAAGAAGAGCTGATGGTTTCTCTAAGTTATACAAAGCTCAGTATAGCCTGAATAAACTCAAAGGAGCAAAGACTAATGACATTTAGAAGAGATGGAATGCTGCCCTGGTAGTAGAATAAGGATGTAATTGTGGTAGATAAAGGTTGCCGTTTGGGCCTTCGATTGAGTTATGGTTTGAAGAAAAAAAAGGGGATTTCATGAATTGTACAGGATTAAAATTCCCACGTAAGATGAATCACATGTGAAGTATGGTTAAGAAAGCATGGTATCGCCCCAGATGGATCAGTCTAATCATTTCAGATATTCCCCGATGAGATGTGAGCCCTAGTGATTACGTAAGAGGTTTCAAGTTATTAGTGGTAGATTGTAGATCAATATTGAGGTGAATCAACAACGGATGGACAAAAGTCACAAAGTATAAGATGAGATTAGTCCGTCATTATTAAGATAAACAGTAAAGAGGAAGCATTAAAGGACTTAGATTTATACATATAGGATAACAAACGAAAGTAACCTGGAATTTAGTGGCAGACCTCAGTAACGATAGATCGAAGTAAGAGTTATGGTATAGTATGACATACCTAGATGCAGTAAAGTCATGCGGATAGATAACCGGGCCGATGAAATAAGATATAGCAATATTCATAAGTTCAACAAAGTACCGAGCAAAGAACTTTAGTATATCCATAAATGCCCAGAGGGACATATTATCAAGCTCTGTATATGTTTACAAAGTGAGTCCTAGAGATTAGTTAAAAGCCGGAGAAAAAAAAGGAGAGAAGAGTCGCATAAGCGCACTTATAAGGTCAGAGTCGTACAAGCTGCATGACAGAAGGTAGAAACAGTTACGAGATTGGAAGGATTCCGACCACAAGTCGTGGTGTGAGAAAGAGGCTTAAAGGGGGGAATGCCCTAGCCTTTGGATTTATTCATAGAATAATTGCCTAGATGGCAAGGAGAATACTAAAGTATTTGTAAGGGCTATAGGTTATGATAATGATAAGTGCATCAGTCAACATTCGAGAACGAATGTTCCAAAGGGGGGAATGATGTTACACCCTATGTTTTCGTACGTGGAAGTACGCCATAAGTAAATTGATGTAAGCTCGTAAATGAGATGTTATATTCCGCATTTTCGTATGTTAAAGTTTTGTCGTAAGTTAATAGACGTAAGTTCGGGAATGAGATTTATTTTGGGATTATAAGTATTACGCTATTTCAAACAAGTGATAAGTTAATTCGTGAAGGTGAGAGGGTAATCGAATTGAAGAAAATGAGTTTCGTCGAAGTCTGGCAATTTGGGAATAAAATACGGTCCAAGTATAACACCCCGTATTCATGGACTAGTGCCACACAAGGTACCACATGACCATGATAGTAAGGTGTATAAAGTGTGTTAAACGCAAGTAGTATTTTAAGTAATTTAAGATAATTCCTAATTATGGGGGTAATTGATTAATGGTGGGGATAATTGTGGTATTAAGAAGGATTAAGTAGATAAGGATATTTTTGGGGTTGCCACATGGCATTAAGCCAAGCCAAAGTGGCAAACTATCCATGATGAGTCAAAAGATATAAAGTTGCCTTGATTACACGTTCTCCTTTGGATAATTTAGAGAATTGGACATAATTTGCCTTGGTTGGTTTCTTACTTGGGAATGCAATTAAGAAGATAAGACCAACAGAAGAGTAGTATGGCNAAGAGTAGTATGGTAGTGCTGGCGATAAGGCCCCAGCTATACCTCAAAACATAAAATACAACGTCAAATGACGTGAAGCCCGAAACATAGTAGGGCTCACCAAAATCTGCTGAATAGAGAGTAACTGCTAACGAGGATTAAAACCGCCCGCTAGAAAACCACCTGCATCCATTGAAGATGCAGCGCCCCCGACCAAAGGGACATTAGTACATATGAAATAGTACTAGTATGTAAAGCTAAATGTCCTTTTTTAAAATAGAATGCCAATATAAGAAAAGGCAAAACCATAGAAACAACAAATCACAATCAACAATATCCAAATACCCAGTCAAAACATAACAAATTTCAAAATATGAAAATAATATATATTTTTGGTTGGGAGATCATTAGCACCGATATACCACCGTATTTTTAACACAGAGTCTGATCATGCCCGATCGTCTAGGCCATCTCCCCACGAACAATGTAGTTTGACATGTGATGCGAAAAAAAGGTGTTACCAAGAGTAGTACCACCATGTGCACAATATGGCATCCGATTTTCACCCGATAGGCTAGGCCGCCTTCCTACATATGCCGTGTGGGTTGACTTTCCAATTCACGGCTAATATTCATCTCATACCAATTAAGTGGATTAATCACAATTATATCTATATTGCAATCTCATCCCAAATAAGGGTAATAGTCTGTTATACCCCATGTTTTCGTACGTGGAAGTACGCCATAAGTAAATTAATTTAAGCTCGAAAATGAGATGTTATATCCGCATTTTCGTACGTTAAAGTTTTATCGTAAGTTAATCGACGTAAGTTTGGGAATGAGATTTATTTTGGGATTATAAGTAGTATGCTATTTCAAACAAGTGATAAGTTAATTCGTGAAGGTGAGAGGTTAAGCAAATCGAAGAAAATGAGTTTCATCGAAGTTTGGCAATTTGGGAGTAAAATACAGTCCAAGTATAATACCCCGTATTCATGGACTAATGACACACAAGGTACCACATGACCATGATAGTAAGGTGTATAAAGTATGTTAAAAGCAAGTAGTATTTTAAGTAATTTGAGATAATCCCTAATTATGGGGAGAATTGATTAATGATGGGGATAATTGTGGTATTAAGAAGGATTAAGTGGATAAGGATATTTGTGGGGTTGCCACATGGCATTAAGCCAAGCCAAAGTGGCAAAATGTCCATGATGAGTCAAAAGACATAAAGTTGCCTTGATTACACGTTCTCCTTTGGATAATTTAGAGAATTGGACATAAGTTGCCTTGGTTGGTTTCTTACTTGGGAATGCAATTTAGAAGATAGGACCAGCAAAATTGCTTATTTTGGTTTCTTATTGATAACGTTGCTTGCGAAGACCATCAATATTGGATACTCTAATGGATGGAACTTTCTTTCTCAAGGGTATTGTTATGAACCCTTATAACACTACGATAGCGTAAATTGCGATTCTAAGGAAGCACGATACAATATTTATCAAGAATATCATACGGATTGTTTCCTACTTCGATCCGCCGTTACGTGTTTTGTCACAATTGACGTGTATTAAAGGGATTGTCAAGAGAATCGGCTCAGGTATGTTAAGGCTATCCCTTCTTTCCTTTTGGCATGATCCATACGATACAAACGAAATGAGCAAATGCACAACTTCCATAAAATGACTCTATTCATAGAAATGCTAGAAATGCCTATGTTCTTGAATTCCCATATGTCTTATTATTTTATCGTCTGTTCATGGGTCTCAGAAAATACGTAAGTTGATAAAGATTATTTCATGATATTAATCAAAGGCATAATGGTCTTATGACACTTCGAAAGATTTTATTGACGTACTTCTCATGCCTTGCATTCATTTATACATGTACATTGACCCATGGCCAGATGGCGTTATATACGCGTATATATGTATATAATATGTATATGGTATATGGAAAAAGGTTACGGCGTTATATATGCACCACCACCTGATTAGTTGGTATACGTTGATGATTTTCCCACAGTGGCCGAAATGATATGATGGGATACCCTTAGAGGCTTGATGATGTTAGGAACGCATATACCATGCTTGGTATGACATTTATATGCATATGCATGAAATTGTAAATATTAATGATTCACAGAGTTGTTCAGACATACATGTCGAGTCTTTTACTCCATGCTTTTCTCATGCCTATGGTTTACTGATTTGTATTCCTTACATACTCGGTACATTATTTGTACTGAAGTCCTTTTTGCCTGGGGACGTTGCGTTTTATGCCCGCTGGTCCCGATAGACAGGTCGAGAGTCCTCCAAGTAGGCTATGAGCTCAGCGGAAGATGCTGGTGCGCTCCATTTGCTCCGTAGTTGCTATTTGGTCAGTATGATTAAGACATGTGTTGATTGGTATGGCGGGGCTTTGTCCCGACCTTTATGATATTTATTTACTCTTAGAGGCTTGTAGATAGATGTCATGTATACAGATACTTGTACGGCCTATGTTTTAAGTATATAATGGATCACATTGGTCTTATAGGCTCGTATGTCTTATGTATAAGTTGGTATTTCATGTTGTATTCAACTTATCTCACGGCAGCCTCTCCGGCTTAGTTATCTATGATAGTATGATACGAAGAGATACGTTATGTTGGTACTCGGTTGAGTAAGGTACCGGGTGCCCATCACGGCCCATTGGTTTGGGTCGTGACATAATCACAATTCACTCCTACACCGACACATGTAGTTTCGGGCATGGGCCTTATGACCCACCCTTCCTCGGTTTGCTAATGATACTCCCAAAAATATTTTTATTTTGCACACAAGAAAAACAAAAGTACAAATATATTTTATATCCACCTCTTAACCTTTCACCCTATGTGTATATATATAGCTTCGTTAGTACTTTTAACCATTTACAACATCATTATTTCCTTAGCTCTCTTGGCCATACTTATGATTCTTCATCCGTGAAATGTTGGCCGTATTTCATATTCCACATTTTTATTTATTTACTTTCATGGATCATCGTCATAAATATCAACAAATAAAAATATTCCGGAAATCACAACTTAGTAACAAAGACTTTAAACACGATGGATTTCTTTCCAAGAAATGGAGTAAAATAATTGGCCATCGAAGCACGAGTTAAAATCATAGTCGAGTAACACATCATTTATTCTTGAAATACTTTTCCCCAAAAGGTCAATACACAATTTCAACTCATGAAGATATAAGAGCTCAAAACACATTGGAAATACTTGCAAAGCATAGCATTAGTTAAAACAGTCACATTTGGGCATAACTTGGGTACTAAGCTTTTAGGAAAAACTATTTTCGAAGTTAGTTTGGAACAGTTGAATCAAGGCCTATTTCATAACTTTTCTCACATCATTTCATTTCCTCGGCACCATTGACCACACATATAACTTTCATTCTTGGTACGTTGGTCACACTTTTTATCTCCAACCCACTTCCTTCACTTTCAAGCATCCTCATAGATTATCGACCACAAGGCATTTTTACTCAAGACTTTAAATACACATGTGAGCAACTAACTAAATTAAGGGTCTTAGGCACATGTGATTTCTTACACAATTCGACATGCTAGTTTTTATTAGAATCATGTTTTCAAATCATAACATATTAATACATAGCCCATGCTTAATCACCTTCTCAAATAGTAACTCAACATAACAAGAATGTTTGAAATACAAATTGAACGCATATATCTTTTTACACAAGCCTTTATTCGAAATAATCAATTTATAATGAGAAACACGGTACTTACAAGGCCATTGTGAGGGTCTAATTCTAAAATAGGAGTTTAGCCAACATACCTTGTTTGATCTTTCCTTAAGTTAATACAACATCCCAACACTTCTAGCAATAACAATCTATAGGAAGATAGCGAAAATCGGATAATAATTAGAAGGATTCACATGGTGTAACTCTCTTAGGAATTTTGTCAAACACCTAGTATGCAAAATATACTACAAAGTTCTACAATGGTAATCCCTTCCTCCCTCAAACAATTTCAACAAGAACTATCCAAAATGGTTCATTAACCCCACATACTACAACCTACTGTCAAATGCATGGACTATTTCCAACCCCACAATATACTAGAACTCATAACCTCTTGCATGAAAGCTTAGGAGTAGGACTTACCCGGATAGATGATAATCTAGTAATTGACTTCCTTGATTCTTGAAGGTTGGTGCAAGATTGGATGATTAGAATGCCAGGTTTCCTCCTTCTCTCTCTAAAATGCTCTTACCTCTCTCTAAAATTATCAGACAATCGTTCCAAAATAATACCCAAAGGCTATTTATTAAAATGGGGCCGGGATATAAAAATAGGCAAAATTGACCCTCCGAGCTCACGTCTGCGGTCACAGAATGGACCGCACAATAGATATGTGGCCCGCAAAATGGGCCACAAAAATGATGCCAAGAACTGGGCTGGTATGGATCCCTCTGTGATAGGTCTGCGGTCCGCAGACCACTTATGCGGCCACATAATGGACCGTAGAATCATCCAATAAAATTCTTCAAGCCAAATTTGTGATGGAAAATGCAGACCGAAAAATAACTATGCGGTCGTATAATGGACCGCAAAACAACCCTCAAAATTTAACAAATTCTCTGCTAAACTCCGCGATGATTATGTGGTCCGCAAAATGGTTCTGCGATCGCGAAACTGACCGCAAAATAGACTTCTTCACCCTACCTCGGCACCACAAAACATGAATCCCTTGGCCAACTTTTATGGGGCCTTACATTAGAGGGGGAGGCCGGGCCCAGTTAGAAATTCCTTAGGTTTGACCATGATTTGACTTTATGGCTATTAGGTTTAGAATTTGGTTTCGAGACTTGGAGTAGGTCCATTTTGTTATTCGGAACTTGTCCTTAAAGTTTTGCGTCATTCCGAGTTGATTTGATAGGAATCAGACGCACAATTGTGTTTTTAGAAGTTTTTGCGTTTCAATATTAATTTCATGTGCTTTGATTTTCGATTCGTGGTTTCGAGTTTTGACCGGGCGAGCATGGGGTTGACTTTTGTTGACTTATTGTGAATCTTATTGAGATCATAGCTTTACTTATTGGAATTTATTTCTCTTGCATTATTTGATGTTATCAAGTCGAGTTTGGTTAGATTTGAGCCGAGCAGAGGTGAATTGTAAAGGAAAAGCGATTTTTGAGTGTTGATTTGGTCTAGTTGAGGTATATATCTTGCCTAACTTTGTGTGGGGTCACTACCCCCTAAAGATTGGTTTGATTGTATTCTTTGTATTATGTGGAAGGCGTGTACACGAGGTGACGAGTGTGTACACATGATATATGTTGTATCTTCACCGGTGTAGACTTCTAGACTTCTTCCATGCTCTTAATTGAACTTGTCATAACATGTTATATCCTTCATATTTAAATTTACTCTCACATGCTCTAATTTAAGTTGTTAGTCTATGTTCTATCTTTTATTGCCAAATTTACGCTTATATGCTTTAATTAATTTTTTTTACCTCTTTCATTGTCACGTTATTTCTTCCATAGATGATTTATTCTTATATGAAGTCGTTATTATTTATTATGTCTGTCATTATTGAGCTTATTCTCCCATTTCGTTATGTTGTTGTAATTCTTATTTTGATTTACTTGTCGTACCCTTGGGTTATTGTTGTTGTTGTACATTGTGTTGTTGAGCCTTGGGCTATGTGTGGGTGTGGTGTTGGTATTGTTATGGAAGTGTTACGGCATATGGGAACATATGGTGGGATTTGTTATATTGCGTTGTTATGTTTTTGCACATGTGGAATTGTTGAGAGGATTATCAGGGTGTTTGCACGTGATTTGTCCGTGCTATTATTATTACTGATATTGCACATGCGGCTTGATAAGGAAGGCTTTACATATATGTTGGTTTTGCATACGTGATGAGATATCATGGGATAATTATTTATGCGCATGTGGCGAGACTAGGCAGACATTTACTTTAATATTGCGCACGCCGCGAGATAATGTGGGCTATGTCGGGGACAATTTGTTATGGCCTGGGGGCATTGTCATTGATGATATTTGTGTGTGGTGTGACTATCTTGTGTGAGTCATGCATATTGTAGGTTTTATGTGTGATGTTTCCATTGTACTATTCCGTGACTTTGATCTTACGTGTTGTCTCGATCTGTGATAGTACACTTGCACAAGCATACACCGTAATCTGTCACCTATATCAGTACAGGAGTATAATTCTTGATGTCCATTGATCATGTACGTATAATCTTGTATATCTGCTTTCCGTGTGAGGACTGGACTGATGACACGTGAGTTGTCCGTGCGGATATGAGATATTGTCATTATTGGCACGTGAGTTGTTTGTGCGGGATTGAGGTTACTGTAGCACACGAGTTATCCATGAAGAACATAGATTTTCTGTGAGGTTGTGATTTATAAAGTGAGCACGAGATGCCATGTGATTATGATTTGTGAGTTAGGATTTGTGAAATAGTGGTATTTCGGTATGATTCTTGTTGTACATTTTATGTTGAAAAACTTGATGAGTTGAACGATTGTGGTTCTTATTTTCCTTATATCCTTCCATTTGTATTTTGATTGTACTTGGTTACCTGTTGTCTTTACCACATGTACTCTCTTACTTACATTTGTTGCTTTGCTACTGTTATTAGCCTTGTACTGATAAATTGCTCAATTGTCCTTTAATTGCTTTTACTTTTCCATTGTTAGACTTTGTCAATATCCTGCACAGGTTTCTATGCCTAGTAGGTGTCTTGACCCGACCTCGTCACTACTCTACCGAGGTTAAGTTGATACTGTAACGATTCGGCCGGTCGTTTTGAGTGTATTAGCCCCGATCCCCTATTTATTGCCTCCTATGTGTTATAATGTAGTTATATAACTCTCCGGGGTGTTTGGTGTTGGTTTCGGGAAATGTTCATAGGGTTATGGGACAAATAGTCCCTAAGTTGGAAGTTTAAGTCGTAGGAGTTGACCGTAGGTCGTTTTGGCATTAATTGGCGAAAGTTAGAAAGTTGGAAGATTTTAGGAAGTTTGACTGGGAGTGAACTTTTTGATATCGGGATCGGACTCCGATTTCGGAAGTTGGAATAGATCCGTAATGTCAATTATGACTTGTATGAAAATTTTGAGGTCAATCAGACTTGATTTGATAGGGTTGGGTATCGAATGTAGAAGTTAAAAGTTTATAAGTTCATTAGGCTTGAATTAGGGAGCGATTCATGTTTTTAGTGTTGTTGGATGTGATTTAAGGCCTCGACTAGGTTTGTATCGTGTTTTAGGACTTGTTAGTATGTTTGATTGAGGTCCCAGGGACCTCGGGTGTGATTCAGACCATGTTCGGTGCATTTCGGATCGTTGAGGAGTTTCTGAATCTGGTGCTTCTGGTTTCCTTCTATGCGATTGCATGGTTTGAACCGCGATCGCAAAGGGTTTTTTATGATCTGATGGTTTTTACTCTATGCGCTTGCAGAGAGAAGGATGCCATCGCAGAGGTTTGGCTTGCAGTTAATCGTGAACGCATGGTGGAGTTCACGTTCGCGTAGAAGAATTGGCGAAGCTGGGGCTGAGGAAGCCGTGCTACGCGATTGTGTAGCCTATGATGCGAACACAATGTTGAGACAGTGTTGTTATCCACATTCACGTGTGCTTTTGCGCGATCGTGAAGGGCTAAGTTGAGCTGGGCAGAAGTTTGTCTTACGCGATCGCAGGAGGATTTATGCGATTGCGATGTGTAAATAACTGGGCAACATACTTATGTTTCAAAATTGAAGGTTTATTTCATATTACACAATTTGAACTTTGAGAGCTCGGTTTAAGGCAACGTTTCAAGAAATTGTCAGAGGGATTGTTGGGGTAAGAGTTCTTAACTCGTTTTTGATTAAATCCCACTAATCTATCTTTGATTTCATCATTTAATTAGGGATTTTGGTTGAAATATTTGGGGAAAATCGAGGAAACTTCTTAGGCCAAAAATTTTGGGGATTCGAGCGAGATTTTGGTATCCGATTTGTGTAATTTTTGTATGGTTAGACTCGATATCGAATGGGTGTTCGGATTTTATAATGTTGGTCGGGTTCCGAGACTCGAGCCCAGGTTGACCTTTTGGGGTGATTTTTCAATTCTTTGCTAAGATCATAATTTATTCATTTAAATTAGTTTTCTATAGTTATATTTATTGTATGAAATAGTTTTGGCTAGATTCGAGCCGTTCAGTGTTGGAAAATCGAGGGAAAGGATTTTTAGTTGGTTGATTTAGTGTGGTTTGAGCTCAGTGAGTTGTCTAACCTTGTGTGGGGGAAATTTTCCTTAGGATTTGGTACTGTTGTGACAATTTATGATATGTGATGGTCGTGTACGCAAAGTGACGAGTGCGTACATGGGCTAAATGTTGAGATTCTGGTTTTAGCTACGTAATTTCTTTTTTTCCATACCTTAATTGAGTCACTTTAGCATGTTATAGTCACCATGTTTAGCCTAATTTCATATGTCTACTTGTCTTATCTCTTATTTGCTACTTGTACTATATGTTTAGCTGAATTACTTTCTTTCTTAATTCCGTATTCATTATTTAACTGTGGAAATTCTTTACTTGAAATTTGCTATCCTTGAAATATCTTGCTGTTGAGTTTGGTGTTGAGTTGCAAAGGCCGTGGTTTTTATTGAGGCAAGGTGTAAGTGGTGAAGTGTCATTTTATTTAGTTGTTACATTTTGGCTTCTGTGTGATTATTGAGGTGATTGTTTGGTTGTGTGCACGAGGTTTCTGCCGTGCTGCTATTATTGTTTGCATCAGGTTTTTGCCGTGTGACTGTTACTATTTGCACGAGGTTTCTGCCGTGCCATTGTGATTATTGATACACATGCGGTGAGATAAGGTGGGCTTGATACATGTGGCTAGTAGGGGAACTACTAGAATCCATGCAGTATGATAAGGTGGTCTAAAACGTGGGGTGCTATTTCGGAAAATATAATTTTCAAAACTAAATGTAAAGGCTCCTGCGGTGATATAAAGAAAGTCTGTGATTTATTTTTATGATTTGGGATTATAAGGCGGTACCTCGGGAGTGCCCCTGTTGATCTTCTCTATTTGCTGTATTGTTTGGTTGTTGTTTCCTTAACATGTAAGATACTTGTTTTCCTTTCGTGATTTTATTAGCTTCCTTGATTTTCGTGTTGTTACTTTCTGTAATTTCTTTATTGTTTCCCTTCCCTGTTATTTCAGTATATCATTATATTTTCTGTCTTGCTTCTTATTATCTCCAGTAGGGCTTCGACCTGACCTCATCACTACTCTACCGAGGTTAGACTTGGCACATACTATGTACCGTTGTGGTGTACTCATACTACGCTTCTCCATATATTTTTTGCAGATCCAATACATCCTATCAGCCTCGGTGTTAGCGCGTTGCATGGCTTGTTATCTGAGACTTCAAGGTACACCTACCCGCATCTGCAGGCCTCGAAGTCCCCTTCTACCCTATCCTTGTCTTATTTCTTTACATCTTTATAGATAGTGATGTATATGAGTGTTTGGTACTGTATCTAGAGCTTGTGACTTATATTTTCACTGGGTTTTGGGAGATGTACGTGTTGAGTTGCAAATTTTATTTCATATAGTTGTTGATGTTTTTGAGATTTAAATTATAATTTTAGTTATTTTGCATGTTTGTTAGGCTTACCTAGTCTTAGAGACTAGGTGCCGTCACGATATTCTACAAAGGAAAACTGGGATCGTGACAGATACCTACTGGGTACCGCTATGGTGTACTCATGCTACGCTTGCTGTATATTTTTGTGCAGATCCAGGTACCTAGGAGTGTGCCGATTGTTAGTCAGCTAATCGTGAGCTGCCGTGGAGACTTCAAGGTATACATGCCATCTCATTCGCAGGTCTCAGACTCACCTTCTGTTGTCTTCTTACCGATGTCTTTTTCTATTCCGGAAAAGTTTGTAATTAGAGATTTTTTGGTGAACTCAGTAGAGCTTATGGCTTGTACTATCGGTTTTGGCATATTGTACATCTATTAATGGTTGTTGGCTATGTAAATAAATTTCTGGTTCATGTTTAATAGCTGATTGATTTAAATCTATTAATATCTCAGTATGTGCTAGGCTTATCTAATCTTAGAGACTAGGTACCATCATGACTCCTAAGGGGTTATTTTGGATCATGACAAGTTGGTATCAAAGCTCTAGGTTCATAGGTGCTATGAGTCATAAGCAAGTTTAGTATAGTCTTACAGATCGGTATAGACACGTTTGTACTTATCTTTGAGAGGCTACAAAACTATTAGGAAACTTCATTTCTTTCATTACTATTGTGCGAATTTATTGATTTCGGAGTTTGAGCCATGTCATTCTATTCTGTTGCCTAAAATCGCACACGCAAGTATACGCGATCAATCAAGTAATAAAGAGTGACTAGAGTATCATTCCCATGAGTACTTGTGATTAATTATCAACTAAATCAAGCAATTTCTAATTTATCGAGTCAAAAATAATTTCAGGGTGATTGTTGTTTAATTAATTGTACTAACTAAAGTTGCAATTAAAAGAAGAACTAATTAATTAGCACACTTAACACAGAGATTTATTCAATGAGAAATAATATTCCAGGGTTATGGATGGCTAACAATCCTGTTGAATTTTTCAATCGACTCGACTTTTTAATTTATCTGGGTTATTAACCTGTAAGGACAATAATACTCGTAGAAATTTGACAACTTCTACTCGCCTATTCAATTTATTCTAAACCTTATATTCCTATGAGATTAGAGATAAAAAGAGCGCATTAACAGTTTCTTACACAATTGGCTAAGCACGGCAAATAGGTATATTTTTATCCGTATTCACAAATCAATCCCCCAATGACTAGGTTCAAGATCACACTCTATTCAATCCTATTGCAATCAAGAATTAACTCTTTCAAGTTCAACTTAAGATTCATATATATTATTTCACTATTAGCTAGGCAGTAGAATAATTAAACTCAGGATATAAATAAACAATCCAATATGATAAATTAAATTATCAAATCAATTTTCGAATATCAACATTCATGTAAAATCATAACCCTAGAATAAATGAGTTTAGCCACGCATAGTCATGGTAGCAATCTAAAGTAATTCCCAGAAATACATAAAAATCAATAAAAGAAGGGAAAAAGAAGAACTCAAGACGAATTCCATGGTTTGCAAACTCTGTGATGGCTTTTTCTCTGCTTCCAAGTGTGTTAGATGACCTAAAAGAGGCGTTTTTGGCTTATATATTGCGTACAAAAGTCGTGAGCCAAAGTTTTTCTTTTCGTATTCCGAATCAGCTCTTGAACTTCTCAACATCGGATGATGGGGTGGATGCTTCGCGTCCACCCTCTGTTCCCTCAACTTTGTTGTGGCCAGGTGAGGATACTAAGGTAGATGCCTTCTCCCGATTGCACTGCCAAGGATGAACGAAATACCCTTTTTTCCTAGGTTAGATGCGACGTATCCACCCTCTTCTCCTATAGCTAGAGCACCTTTGCTTCTTATTTGTGCACTCCAAACATCATAAATCATCACACACAACTTAATTAGTCATAAAATCAATAATTAACACATGTTGGGCATTTTAAAGATCAAATAGCACCCAAAAGCGGTAAAAACATGAGTAAAGTCATATTAAAACATATAAAAATATGCCCAACATCATCACCCCACACTTAAACCTTTGTTTATCCTCGAGCAAAGTAAAAGCAACCTACAATAGATCGAATAGAATTAAGCTTATCGCTATCAGGCCACATATTTCAATTAATCTAAAGCACCCATGACTTTGGTTGATGCTAACTATTAGCCCTTTGCATATGCATTCTTGGACTTTCTTCCCCATGTTAAAAACATGCCAAGCACAATAGTGAACAGTTCAAAATAATCAAATAGTAACTTCGGGACATCTCAACCTCAGAAACTGACTCCCTAGCATAACTACTTTCAGGCCAACTTACTCACTCTGACTGAAGAGCTTAATAAAGTCACCTATCTATCATGAAACATGTGCCCTCACCACAAAATAAAGAGATATAGTCCACACACTCAAATAAAATTCTAACGTAATTTAAGGACATCAAACAATGGAAGAAATCACTAACTCTCTCAATGAAGTTCACATGCGCACAAAAGGTACCATAAGCTTGCATGTTATGTACATCTCTACTAATGTAGGCCTGCTCAGTCTAAAATCAATTAGAAATTTATTGTGGGTGTAACGTGGGCTAAGGAACGAGTAGGACATATATAAAAAAAATAGTGGTTAACCCTCCTAAGCACTTTAACACGTCACGTAACCACTTTTAGCGCAACTTTCTTCAACCCAACTTCAAACATCACAAACAATATCACCCCCAAAAATATTCCCTCTTTCTTTAAGAAGTACTTTAATTTATACCCCACTAGAAAGAACAAGACAATACTTTATTCATCTATATTTTTTTTCTTCTTTTCTTTTTCCAGATTTTTCTCCTTTTTTTTATATTCCAATTTTTGCTAGTGATGTGTTATCTTACAAAATAATTGTACTTTTTTCCTTCTCATTGGTTCCACTTAAAAGTTATTCAAATACACTCCTTACTTATTTTAGTGCTTATTTCACAATTAAAGTACTTTAAGAGGTACAATGATCAAAAGTTTCAATTAAGAATAAAAGGATATAGGCTCATACTAAGGGTGCCAAATAAAAGGTCTATAGGCTCAAAATGGCTAACTAGGGATAATTTTATTTGTGGTAGCATTAAAAATCAAAAAGGATCAAAGAAGGCCTAAAATCATATTTCAAACCGAGCAAAACCTAGGATTTTGCTTCAACTCACAAGCAGGGCAAGTTCTCGACTCAAATGTACTACATGGAACTATACAAAAAATCTCACCACACTATAGCACATGATTCAATTAGGATGGCTACATTCTGACCCTCAATCTAAGCAAGTACAGAGTTAAACCACAATTTTAATGCACAAGGCACAACTGTTAGCACAGGAGTCAAGAAAATGAGCCTAAGCGTCACAAAAAAACTATTCTACTCTTCAAAACACAAATATTTCTAAAAACTCATGGAGAGAGTTATAATCCACATACCCAGGGGTAACCTTGTTGGTATCAAACAAGTCACTAGATGTGCTGAATTCAGTATGAGTCTTTTTATCCTACACTAATCTAAAAATTAAAAATAATACTCGGTTCAAAAATTTATCCCTTGAAAAAACATCGGTGGCCAAAGAAAAACCAAGGGGGGTTATTGGCTAATAGATTAAACTTAAGCTAACTACTCAAAGTAAATAAAATATTTCTGTACTTTTCTTTATTTTTCTGTCAATTTCCTAAAACTAACACTAATTCCAAGAATCAAATGAAAATCTTTTTGTATTTTTCCAAGGACATTAATCCCTCGAGAGAACTGTCCAGGTAGTCTATCGTCGGGAAAAGTCCGTTATTGTCTGAATTTTTTTAATAGCTGTATCTACCAACTATTATAAGGCTACTTACTACAAATAGAATAACAAGAGACTGAGAGTTACTAATAGACAAATTTACTAACTATTACAGGTCATTAATTAAGTGAATATTATAGCCCCAAAAGTATCAAAAGCAATAAAGATTCTAATAGTTAAGTACATTCATCCACATAAAAAATGAATAACCCCTACCCCACACCCAGAACCGTGCGCTGTCCCCAATGCACACAAATTAAGTAGAGTAGGGTGAGAAGAAACTCCCTCAAGTCGATGTGGAGGGCTTCTCCGTAGTTCGTGGAGGAGCAAAAGTGGATGGTCCAGCAACAGATAGTGCAAGCAATTGTGAAATATCTATATCTGTATGTTGGACCAAAGCATGAAGGAGTAGTGATACCTTCCTAATCATCGTAGCCTGCTCAGCCTGGACTCGGCTTAGATCTGCATGAGTCTGAATCAACTCAACTCTAGTGGCACTCAACTCTGCACGAGTCGCGATCAATTCAGCCCTGTTCTCTTGCATATCAACTCTCATCTGCTCAAATAACTATTGAATAGTGGACTTAGAAGCCCTTACCTTGTTCGACTCCAATACAACAGTAACATCATATGGTCCGGGAGCTTTAGCCTCGATGTCATCATTCTCCTTGTCCCATAGCACTCCCATCTCCATCAAGTAAGCCGATAAGGTATTCGCACAGAACAACCTCCACTTATAGTTCATCCGGTGCGCTGCATTTGGTTGTGCGTGGTGGCTCCTTAGTTGAGCGGGAACCCTCCAATAAAGCATACAACACTAGTGCTCGGTATTAAGGGACATGAGTTTTGTGTTGGCACGACATCAGGTGATTGGACATGAAATTCAGCACCACACATGCTAATGCACTCATGAAATCTTTGGCCAGAGAATGGTACTCTACACTTCCATGCTTCCAATTTGCATCTTTCCTGGTAGGGCATAGGACCGACTAAACATGTGAGTAATCAGGCTCTTTACATATAAAGTCATACCTGTTCGATGGTGTGTGTTGCACCCCTAAGAACTCGTTCAGAGCCTCAGCTGAGACATTGATATCCACCCCTCATATTCTCACAATGCTTCCCCATGAATGATGCCAATTGTCATAAAGCTCTCTGACAATAGTAAGGTTGGCCTTGCCGTGGCCTTTCAAGATAGGTCCCCATTGTTGCACCTCTCAGATTGATTTCAAAAGGTCTGGGTAATATTTCTTCAGTGCTCCAATGTTTATTGGCTTTTCTTGAATGTATTTCTTAGAATCCAGGATTTTCTCATAAGCCCGGAATGCATTTTTTACTAAAAAACTTCTTCTCCCAAGCATCTTGGTCAACTGGTTCACCCTCATCTTCATCACTCATGTTGACATTTGTGAGCTCATAGTCTGAATCAGACTCGGACTCTGATCTGAGGTAGCCTTCTGCTTCCCTTTATCTTTTGGATCAACCTGCTTTGTGGATTTGGCCTGGTTCGTGATAGGTTCTTTGAACTCTATCCCCTTTCTTGGCGGTCTTTGTGATGTTTTTGTGGTGCCCCTTTTCAAATTCCTCCTCACCAATGGTTCCTCTTCTTCTTGCTCTGACTCATCAAGTAATTGCCTGGTCGGTCGTGCCTTTTCTTTCTCAGTCCAATTTCTTTTGTTTTATGGGTTGAAGCACATGTTACCTTTCCGGTAGGCTTTTTGGGCGTTTGCTTGACATTATCGCTTTCTTGTTGCCTGGATGTTTTGCTCTTTGCCGCCATTGTGAACCTATGTACCTGCAAAACAAAGTGGTCAATAATTAGTTCTAAAAACATTGAGGTTTCAGATGTAAAGCAGTTATGCAAAAGTGTGCACTCCCAATCATATGCACGCTTATGCTATTCAGTACTTCATTCAAACATAGCCCATGGCTTTCAGCAGGAATCAGTTATCCGGTAGCAAACGAGTGAGCAATGCACTTCTAGACATAATTATAATGAAATATACATTCAAGTGTTGCTCAAAACATGTTCAATTACATACAACATCTCACTTTGGATTTACTTAGCTAAATCATCATAAAATTTGCGCAACCCCATACTTATTCTCAAGATATACCAATACGCATAGAGCGCACATAATGCAACTGCTAGAAAAATGTACATCACAATACAGGCAGTTAAGCAACTTAATTGCATTTCATTCAGCCAGGAAGTTGGTCACTCGGAAGCCGAACGACCATTATATGCCTCAACATGAGAGTTGAAAGAGTGGCGAGCACCCGTAACTCCAACACTCTGAAACACTGTACACAATCACCCAAACCACCCCACACCTATTCACTATCATATATAACTTAGACACTTCATAAAACATGTAGAGTGCATTAGTTTTGCCTAGCGTCTTCTAAAAGTTGGGAAATTCAAATACCCTCCCAAAATAAACGAGATGAAGGAAATTTTAGTTTATCTTCTCCCACACATCAACAACCAACAATGGAAACAAGCAAGAACCTTGAAAGTTTTCAAAGTCCCCTCTCAAGTTCATGTGTTGAATTCAAATTGGTGAAACCTGGTCTAGGTTAATTGGGGTTGGATTCTGCCACCTTACAAAGAGAAGAGAGGGGAAAGAAGAGGAAGGAGAATCACATAACTTTTGCGTTTGAGGTGGGGCAGTGTTGGTGCAAGGGAGGGGAGTTGCGGTGAGGAGGTTATTCTGAGAGGGAGAAGCAATAATGGGGGAAATTGGGGCGTTTCAAGTGTTTAAAACACTTACCTGTGCGCGCTAAAGGGGACGCGATGCGTCCTAATTGGTTTGCCCTCACTTCGAATGGATGCGCTGGTTGGCGCTTTGGGCAGATTTTATTGCCTCGACTCCTTTCGCCCTTAGATTCTAGCGCTGAGGGGGATGCGATGCATCCACCCTTTTTTACCATGTTTGGAGCCTTTTAAAAAAAGATATATACAACAAAAGTTACACCTACCAGATAAAACAAAATTAAGGAACTCCTAAAAACAAATCAAAAATACATAAATGAAAGGGAAAGGTTAGTAAACTATGAAAGCAAAATAAAACGCTTGGGTTGCCTCCCAAGAAACACTTGATTTAACATCGCGACACGATGATAGTACTCCTCAAGCGTCCTTCAGTGCAATTGAGGACTTGTGACGATCCATGTCACTACCCCAATAACGCTTGATTCTTTGACCATTGACCAAGAACGTACTCTTGAAATTTGGCGCTCTTAACTCTATAGCCCCGTATGGTGTCACATGCACTATTCCAAAAGGTCCAGACCATCTCGACTTTAATTTTCCAGAAAACAACTTCAACCTGGAGTTGAATAACAATACCAATAGGCCCGACTCGAAATGACGATGTTTGATGTGCTTTTCATGCCACCTTTTGGTCTTTTCTTTATATAGCTTGGCGTTCTCATATGAATTCAGCCTGAATTCATATAGCTCATTAAGTTGGAGGAATTTCTTCTCACCTGCCAGCTCCATATCCGTATTGAGCTTTTTGCATCGAAAATCTCCACCTCACAAATGTTCGTAAGGGCCATCTCATGTTTTAGTGATTGTCCCAGTTCTCTGACTCCGATCACACTTCTTCACAAATGAATGGACATCTTTAAACATAGTCGGCCAATAGAATCACGACTGCAAAACTTTTGAACTGTTCTATCACCACCATGATGTTCCCCATAAGGTGAGGAGTGACAATCATACAAAACCTGCTCCACCTCCTTCCTCGGAATGCATCTCCTCATCAGTTGGTTAGATCATTTCCGATACAAGAATGGCTCATCCTAGAAATAGTAGTTTATGTCATGTAGGAATCGTTTCCTCCCTTCAAGTGGCTTTCTGAAGGAAGTACTCCGCTCATTGTGAAAGTTACATAATTCGCATACCATGGTAGCGGATCATGTGTGACTGCAAAGAGTTGCTCATCTGGGAACGTCTCCTTATTCACCCCTCCTTTTTCCACATGCTCATGATTTTCTAGCCTTGATAAGTGGTCAGCCACCTGATTCTCTGTGCCCTTCCGATCATGGATATCCAAGTCAAATTCTTGCAAAATAAGTACCCATCTAATCAGTCTCAACTTAGCATCTGTTTTTGTGATTAAATTCCTTATCATCGCATAATCCGTGTACACGATCACATGCATTCCTACTAAGTAGGACCAAAACTTGTCAAAATCATAGACAACTTCCAACAATTCTTTTTTCGTCGTAGTGTAATTGAGTTGTGCATCAGTTAAGGTCTTGCTGGCATAGTAGATTGAATGAAACACTTTGTTCTTCCTCTATCCAAGCACAACCCCAATTTCTACGTCACTCGTATCACTCATCAACTCAAAGGGCAGACTCCAATCAGGTACGATAATGATTGGCGCCGACACCAACTTCAATTTTAGCTCCTCGAATGCCTTCAGACAGGCATTATCAAACTTGAATGCGATATCATTTTCTAGTAACCTGCACAAGGGATTAGCAATTTTAGAAAAAACTTTAATGAAACGTTTATAAAATCCTACATATCCCAAGAAGTTGTGGAAGCCCATAACAGAGATGGGTGGTGGTAGTCTTTCCACTGGCTCCACCTTAGCCTTGTCGACTTCAATTCCTTACTTGGACACTTGATGTCCCAATACAATACCTTCTTGAACTATAAAATGACACTTTTCCCAATTAAGCACCAAATTAGTTTTCTCACAGCGCGCTAGAACCAATTCCAAGTTCTTTAGACAATTATCATAGGACGACCCGAAGACTCAACAATCATCCATGAACATCTCCACGAAGTTTTCCACCATGTCGGTAAATATGGCCATCATACACCTTTGAAAAGTTGCTGGTGCATTGCATAACGCGAATGGCGTCCTTTTAAAGGTGAAGGTGCCATAAGGGAAAGTAAATGTGGTGTTTTTCTGATCTTCTGGTGCTATCACTATCTGGTTATAACTGGAGTAACCATTAAAAACGCAATAATATTCATGCCCGACTAGCCTGTCCAACATCTGATTAATGAAATGGAGAGGGAAGTGGTCCTTGCATGTAGCCTTGTTGAGTTTCCTATAATTAGTGCATACCCTCCAGCCCTTCACCGTTCTAGTAGGTATCAACTCATTTTGCTCGTTTGCCACAACTATCATGCCTCCCTTTTTCGGCACGCACTGCACAAGACTCGCCCGATTGCTGTCAGAAATAGAAAATATAATTCCAGCATCCAGCCATTTGATAATCTTCATTTTTACCACCTCCTTTATAATAGGATTCAATCATCTCTGTTTCTCCACACTTAGTCTGTGTCCATCCTCCAAGAATATTTTATGAATGCAAAATGATGGACTAATTCCTTTGATATCGGCAATAGTCCAACCAATGGACCCTTTGTATTCCCTCAGAACCTACAACAACTTGTCCTCTTGCATATGTGATAATGAAGATGATATGATCACAGGTAAGGATTCCGAAACACCTAAGTAAGCATGTCAGAGATGAGAAGGTAAATGCTTGAGCTTTAATTTTGGAGCTTCCTCAATAGATGACTTAGGTGGTGTCAATGTCAATGGCATGTCGATTTCCTCAAATCTCTTCAACCCATTGACATACTGGCATGTCATGTTCAAAACTTGTACAATTTCTTCCATCAACTCATCTTTCTCTTCTTCTTCATCAATTAAAGCTCTTCTAGAGGATCTTCAGATACCAAGTATGGTGTTGTGCCTGCCAATCATTGTCCACAATTGTGATCATGGCTAAATCTTCATAGTGTGCTAGCAATTTAAGTGCTCGGTATACATTGAAGACCTCCACCTTGTCACCCACTCTCATGGTCATTTATCCTTCACATACATCAATAATTGCGCGGCCTGTGGCTAGAAATGGTCATCCCAAAATAAATGGGACTTCCTGATCAAGCTCGTAATCCAGGATGACAAAATAAACTGGGAATATGAATGTGCGCACTTGGACCAGCACATCTTCAATGGGCCCTTGGGTATGGCTAATGATCTATATACCAATTGCAATACCACCGTAGTCGGTCGAGGATCTCCCAACCCTAGATGTCGAAATACGGATAACGACATCAGGTTTATGCTCATCCCAAGATCACACAATGCTCGCCCAAGCACATGTTTCCCAATTGAAATTTGAATTGTGAAGCTTTCTGGGTCCTTTAATTTAGGAGGCAACTTATTATGAATTCTGGAACTACACTCCTCACTGAGTGCTACAGTCTCGAACTCGATTAGCTTGCACTTGTTTGCCACAATTTCCTTGATGTACTTTGCATACTTTGGCACTTCTTCAAGATGTCAACCAATGAGATGTTAATCTATACCTGTTTCAAAATATGAAGGAACTTCTTGTACGTTGCATTATCTTTCACTTTCTGCAAGCTCTGAGGGAATGGAGGTGGTGGCTTTGCAACTATTGGTTATGGTTGCTTTGCCACAACCTCTTCAATTGGCATCTCTGACTCCTTTGCAGTTTCCAATTCGACTTCTGTGGTGGGCTAGTTTTCACTAAACATCACTTGCTTTCTCTTCTTTGATGGGACTTCTTTTAATTCTCTCTCATTCCTCAATGACACAACATTAATAGGGGCCTTAGGATTAGCTTTAGTGTTGCTAGGTAATGCTCCCGCTGGTCTGGTGTTCTGGGCACTGGCGAGTTACCCCATCTGTCACTCTAAATTTTGAATAGCAGTAGCTTGATTTTAATTATCAACCATAATCTTCTTGAGCATCTCCTCAATATTTCTTATCGGATATGCGGACTGATCTACTTGTGGTGGCCGAAACTGCTAATATTGACCTTGTGGTTTGAACTGATTCTGAGCACCTTGATTTCCACCCAGGAGATATTAGGGTGGTTCCTCCAATTTGGATTATAAGTATTACCATACTGATTCTAATTAGCTTGGCCTCTATTAGCATTCCCCACAAAGTAAACTAACTTTGGATTCGCTGGACATGCATCACTAGTATGGCCCTTTCCGCAGACTTTGCAGAACACTTGCACCTGCTATACTGGCCTGTTGTATTGGTGGGAATTGTTGTTGGTTATGAGTCATATTCATCTTCCTGGTTTTATTTGCTAAAGATGCTACCTGTGTAGATAGTGCTGATACAACATCCAATTCAAGTAGCCCGACAGCTTTATGGGTTGTGTGTCTACCTGCTTCCCCTTGCCAATCTAGGTTTCTTTTGGAAAACTTGTTCAACAGCGCACAAATCTCATCAAAGCTCTTTTCCAATACTTGACCACCAGCTGTTGTGTCTACCACTATTATTGTTTCAGGGTGAAGAACTTTAATAAATGTGTGAGCCAATACCTTATTTGTTTGGTTATGGTGTGGACAGTCTCTTAGTAGCCTCTTGAATCGCTCCCAGGTTGCATAAAGTGATCCACCTTCTCTTTGTTTAAATGCAACTCTCTCACTTCTTATCTTTGCGATTTTACCGGAAGGAAAGAACCTAGCCAAGAATTTGCAAGCCAAATCATTCCATGATGCAATAGAGTTAGTTGGCTCAGATTTCAACCATCTCTTGGCCTCTCGCAATAGAGAAAAAGGGAACAATGTGAGCCTGATATAATCAAATGTGACCCCGTTAGTGATATACGTATCACTAATCTCCAAAAAATTCAGAATATATTGTTGGGGGTCCTCGTGTGGCAGTCCCATAAACTGTCCATTTGCATGAAGTAGTTGGATGATGCTCTGCTTAAGCTCGAAATACCCAGTGATCCTCGGCTTAACTATACTTGAGGTGACATTAGCAATGCTGGGCATAGCCACCTCTTGTACCGCCAATGGGTGTTCTTCAGCCATTTCCACAGTAAGTTGAATGAGTGCTTGTAGATCATTTGCTTCTCGAGCTTCTCTCAACCTTCTACGAAATGCTCTCTCAGGTTCTGGGTCAAAATCTTGTAGTCTATCCTGGCTTCTAGCCCGTCGCATTCAAGAAAAGTACCGGAGATAAAACACCCATCCAAAAAGAAGATTAAAAACTAAACTCGATGAGTAGTAAAAGCTTAATGTAGTAAAACAATTAATTTCTACGTCCCCGGCAACGACGCCAAACATTTGTTGCCTAAAATCGCACACGCAAGTATACGCGGTCAATCAAGTAATAAAGAGTTAGTAGAGTTTCGTTCCCACGTGGACTTGTGATCAATTACCAAATAAATCGAGCAATTTCTAATTTATCGAACCAAGAACAATTTCTGGGTGATTGTTGTTTAATTAATTATACTAACTAAAGTTGCAATTAAAAGAAGGACTAGTTAACTAGCACACTTAACACAATGATTTTTATTCAATAAGAAATAATATTCCAGGGTTATGGATGGCTAACAATCCCGTTGAATTCTTCATTCGACTGGACTTTTTAATTTATCTGGGTTATTAACCTGCAAGGACAATAATACTCATAGAAATTTGACAACTTCTACTCGCCTATTCAATTTATTCAAAACCCTATATTCCTATGAGATTAGAGATAAAAAGAACGCATTAACAGTTTCTTATACAATTGGCTAAGCACGGCAAATAGGTATATTTCTATCCGTATTCACAAATCAATTCCCCAATGACTAGGTTCAAGATCACACTCTATTCAATCCTATTGCAATCAAGAATTACCTCTTTCAAGTTTAACTCAAGATTCATATATAGTATTTCACTATTAGCTAGGCAGTAAAATAATTAAACTCAAGATATGAATAAATAACCCAATATGATAAATTAAATTGTCAAATCAATATCTGCATATCATCATTCATGTAAAACCATAACCCTAGAATAGACGAGTTTAGCCATGCATAGTCATGGTAGCAATCTCAAGTAATTCCCAAGAATACATAAAAATCAATAAAAGAAGGGAAAAAGAAGAACTGAAGATGAATTCCTCAGTTTGCAAACTCTGTGATGGATTTTTCTCCGCTTCTAAGTGTGTTAGATGACCTAAAAGAGGCATTTTTGGCTTATATATTGCGTACAAAAGTCATGGGCCAAAGTTTTCCTTTTCCTATTCCGAATCAGCTTCAAGGATTAATGTTGGGGTGGATGCTTCACGTCCACCTCAACTTGAACTTCTCAGCATCGTGTCACGACCCAAACTAACCCTGTCGTGATGGCACCTATCGTGGAACTAGGCAAGCCGACTCATTTCCAAAACAAACTGATATTTTCATTTCAAAGATAATTTCAAGGCTATTTAACATAAAAACCTTCGTAAAGGAGTTCAAATCAAAATAAAAGTGCGGAAAAGAAAAGTCCGACATCGGGGTGTCACTAGTCATGAGCATCTACTATAATTTGTCTGACAATATCAAGACTAATATAGTCTGGAAAATAGCTAAATACAACTAGAAGATAAGAGGGAGAAGAGCAGGGCTGCGATCGCCAGGCAGCTACCTTGCTATCCCCGAGAAAATCTGCAACCAGAATAGTTAACAGCCGCTACCGTGTCCAGATACGCCTGGATCTACACACAAGGTGCAGGGAGTAACATGAGTACCCCAACTCAGTACATAACAACAGTAAATAAAGAATGAGAAGTAGTGATGAGCAATAATGCAAGTAAAGTTCATATCACAAAAATTCAGTAAAATATAGCATGCTTTTAAAACCAGAGTTTGAATCAAATCAGTTCTTTTAAATCCAGTTCCAGTAAAATCATTTAAAGACATCTTTCAACAGTTTTCAAACAAAGGCTCAATACAAAGGTGAGCAAAAATAATAAAACCATAATCAGCCCCTCGGGCAACATCACTCATATACAGCCCCTCGGACAAACCTCACAATCACTCGTATACAGCCTCTCGGGCAGACCTCACCATCACTCATGCCTCCCAGTCACTCAGCACTCGGTACTCGCACTCAGTAGGTACCTCCGCTCACTGGGGGTGTGTACAGACTCCGGAGGGGCTCCTTCAGCCCAAGCGCTATATCAAGCCAATCATGGCATAAATCAATGAGGCCCTTGGCCTATATCAAACATGCTGCAGCGTGCATCCCGATCCCATAATATCCTCACAAATCAGGCCATCGGCCTCACTCAGTCATAAACTTCTCCAGCCTCTCGGACTCTCAGAAAAAATAAAGTATTCAGCCCAAACAATATTTATATGATGCATCAAAATAGAGTAATAGAGACTGAGCTATGCTGTAAATATGTATAAACATGATTGAGTATAGATTTTCAATCGAAGACAATGAGAGGATAGCAAGAAAGGACCTCTAAGGGTCCAAACGACACTGGCATAAGGCCTAAACATGGCATCTAGCATGATATACACAAATTCTTTCTAAAACACATAAGAATCATATAGTTTCAACAAAATATTCAACTTTACAATTGATACGGGACAGACCAAGTCTCAATCCCCAATGGTGCACACCCACACACCCGTCACCTAGCATGTGCGCCACCTCCAAATAGTAAAATGATACAAAATTCCGGGGTTTCATACCCTAAGGACCAAATTTACAATCGTTACTTATCTCAATCCGAGCAAATCTCTACTCCCCAATGCCCTTGCCTCTCGAATCAGCCTCCAAGCGTCCCGAATCTAGCCACAAGTACTACAATACGATCAATATAGGCTAAAGGAATGATTCCTACAAAAAAAACTACCAATTTAGACCAAAAACTCGAAATTGGCTCAAACCCGGCCCCCGGGCCCACGTCTCGAAATCCGACAAAAGTTAAAAAATTTGAAAGCCCACTCACTCACGAGTCTAGTCATACCAAATTTACCAAAATCCGACAACAAAATCCCCTTCAAAACCTCAAAATTCCATCTCAAGAACTCTTCCACTTTTTCCCCAATTTTTCACCCCAAATCACAATTTAGATGATAAAAATCAAGATATAATCATGGAATTTAACCAAAATCAAGTGAGAAACACTTATCCCAATCAACTCCATGAAAATCCCTTCAAAAATCGCCTAAAGCCGTGGTCTCTAGCTCAAAATATGAAAAAATGGGTTCAAACTCTCGATTTTGAAATTTAACACTGCTGCCCAGATTTCCTTAATCGCGGTCGCGGAAAAAGGCCTCGCTATCGCTAAGAACAACTTCGCTCCCTCAGAAATTTACTCTACGCGAACGCGTAACACCTCAAGTGAATGCGATGAACCAGCTGCTCATACCTACGCGGTCGCAATTGTCCTCACGCGACCGCGAAGAGTAACACTCAAACTCCACTGCTGCCTCACTTCTTCTTCGCGAATGCGGCCTAGCCCACGCGTTTCGGTACACTGCCTGATAACCTTACGCGATCGTGTCTTCATCTTCGCTAACGCGAAGAGAAATTTTTGCTGACCTCTCAGATGACCTACGCGATCGCAAGATCTCCCTCGTGAACGCGATGAAGCAAGATGTCTGCAATGACACCAGAAAATCTATCAGCTCCCTAAGTCCAAAAATGACCCGTTGAGCATCTGAAACACGCCCGAGGCCCCCAGAACCTCAACCAAACATACCAACCAATCCTAAAACACCATACGAACTTAGTCGAGCCTTCAAATCACGTCGAACAACATCAAAACACAGATTATGCACGGATTCAAGCCTAATGAACTTTGAAATTTCCGAATTCCACAAACGACGCCGAAACCTACCAAACCACGTCCGAATGACCTCAATGTTTGCACACAAGTCTTAAATGACACCACGAACCTACTCCAACTTCCAGAAATCCAATCTGACTCCGATGTCAAAATTTCCACTGCCGGCCAAAATCGCCAAAATTTTAGCTTTCGCCAATTCAAGCCTAATTCTACCACGAACCTCCAAATCACATTCCGGACGCTCTTCTAAGTCCAAAATCAGCTAACGGAACCATCAAAATTCATATTCGAGGTCATTTATACATAAGTCAATGTCTGATTGACTTTTCTAGCTTAAGCTTCTACTTTAGAGACTAAGTGTCTCAATCCACTCCGAAACCATCCCGGACCCGAACCAACTAACTCGATATATCATAATATAGCTGAAAAGCACAAAAGGGAGCATAAATGGGGAAAATGAGGCTATAACTCTCGGAACAACCGGCCGAGTCGTTACATCCTCCCCCTCTTAAATAACCGTTCGTCCTCGAACGGGTCTAGAAATATATCTGGAGTCTCAAATAGGTGTGGATATCTGCTCCGCATCTCCCGCTTGGTTTCCCAGGTAGCCTCTTCCACAAGCTGACCTCTCCACTGCACTTTCCCTGAAGCTATATCCTTTGACCTCAACTTTCGAACCTGCCGATCCAAAATGGCCACCGGCTCCATATCATAAGTCATAAAACCCTCCAACTGAATCGTGCTGAAGTACAAAACATGGAACGGATTGCCAACATACTTCCGGAGTATAGAAACATGAAATACTGGATGCACGCTCGATAAGCTGGATGGCAAGGCAAGCTTATAAGCCACCTCCCCTATCCTCTGAAGCACCTCAAAAGGCCAAATAAACTGGTAGCCAACTTTCCCCTCTTCCCAAACCTCATAACACCCTTCATGGGTGATACCTTCAGCAAAACCTTCTCCCCAACCATAAAAAACACATCACGGAGCTTCCGGTCCACATATCTCTTCTGCCTAGACTGCGTCATGCGAAGCCGCTCCTGAATCAATTTTACCTTATCTAATGCATCTTGGACCAAGTCTGTACCCAAGAGCCTAGCCTCTCCCGGTTCAAACCATCCTACTGGAGATTTACACCTCCTCCCATATAAAACCTCATACAGAGCCATCTGAATGCTCGACTAATAACTGTTGTTATATGCAAACTCCGCGAGCATCAGAAACTGATCCCATAAACCCCCAAAGTCAATGAGACAAGCGCATAACATGTCCTCCAATATTTGAATGGTGCGCTCGGACTGGACGTCCGTCTGAGGGTGAAAATCTATGCTCAACTCAACCTGAGTACCCAACTCTCGCTGCACGGCCCTCCAAAACTACGATGTAAACTGAGTGCCCCTATCTGGAATGATGGAAACTAGGACACCATGCAGGCGAACAATCTCTCGGATGTAAATCTCAGCCAACCGCTCTGAAGAGTAAGTAGTGCCAACTGGAATGAAGTGCGCAGACTTGGTCAGTCGATCCACAAT
>AWOL01S0058129.1:98921-110594 GCA_000715115.1 Nicotiana otophora | reverse complement strand
AAGCCACCCGGTCTCTGATGTTCATACTTAACCTGCTGACAGTTGAGACACCGAGCCACAAACCCAACTATATCCTTCTTCATCCGCCTCCATCAATAGTGCTGCCTCAAATCCTGGTACATCTTCGCGGCACCTGAATGGATGGAATACCGCAAGCCATGGGCCTCCTCAAGAATCAACTCCCGAAGTCATCAACACGCCCTCCATCCTCAACACGCTGTCATCACCAATAGTTACATCCCTAGCATCACCTCTCCAAATCTTGTCCTGAAGAACGAGCAAGTGGGGGTCATCATACTGACGCTCCCTGATATGGTCATAAAGAGAAGACCTGGAGACCACGCAAGCCAACACCCGACTCGGCTCCGAAATATCCAATCTCACAAGCTGGCCCACTAAGGCCTGAACATCCAATGCCAAAGGTCTCTCTGCTGCCGAAAGATATGCTAAACTCCCCAAACACTCCGCCCGGCGACTCAAAGCATCGGCCACCATATTGGCCTTACCCGGATGGTATAAAATAGTGATATCATAGTCCTTAAGAAGCTCCAATCATCGCCACTGACGTAAATTAAGATCCTTCTGCTTAAACAGATGCTGCAAACTCTGGTGATCAGTATAGATCTCGCAATGAACCCCATACAAATAATGACTCCAAATCTTTAAAGCGTGAACAATAGCTGCTAACTCAAGATCGTGGACAGGATAGTTCTTCTCATGGGTCTTCAACTGGCGTGAGGCATACACAATCACCCTACCCTCCTGCATCAGAACACATCCAATACCTACCCTCGAGGCATCACAATACACAGTGTAGGAACCTGAAGATGATGGCAGAACCAACACTGGAGCTGTGGTCAAAGTAGTCTTGAGCTTCTAAAGGCTCTCCTCACACTCATCCGACCATCTGAATAGAGCACCCTTTTGGGTCAATTTGGTCAAGGGTGATGCAATAGATGAAAATCCCTCCACAAAGCGACAGTAATAGCCTGCCAAACCAAGGAAGCTCCTAATCTCCATGGCTAAGGATGGTCTAGGCCAACTATACACTGCCTCTATCTTCTTCAGATCCACCTGCATACCTTCACTGGACACCATGTGCCCCAAGAATGCTACTGAACCGAGCCAAAACTCACACTTGGAGAACTTTGCATAAAGCTTCTCCTCCCTCAATCTCTGTAATACAATCCTCAGATGCTGAGCATGCTCCTCCTGGTTACGAGAGTACACCAGGATGACATCAATGAATACAATGACGAATGAGTCCAAATAGGGCTGGAATACACTGTTCATCAAATGCATGAACATTGCTGGGGCATTGGTCAGCCTAAAGGACATCACTAAGAACTCATAATGACCATATCGGGTCCTGAAAGCTGTCTTAAGAATATCCGAATCCTGAATCTTCAGCTGGTGATACCCGGACCTCAAATCAATCTTGGAGAACACCCTCGCTCCCTGAAGTTGGTCAAATAAATCATCAAAACGAGGCAAGGGATATTTGTTCTTGACTGTGACCTTGTTCAACTGCATGTAATCAATGCACATACTCATGGAACCATCCTTCTTCTTCACAAATAGAACCGTTGCCCCCCAAGGTGACACACTAGGCCGAATAAACCCCTTATCAAGGAGTTCCTGAAGTTGTTCCTTCAACTCCTTCAACTCTGTCGGTGCCATATGATATGGTGGAATAGAAATGGGCTGAGTGCCCGACACCAAATCAATACCGAAGTCAATATCCCTGTCAAGCGGCATGCCCGACAGGTCTGCAGGGAACACATCCGGAAAATCTTGCACCACAGGAACAAAATCAATAGCAGGTACCTCTGCACTAACATCCCTCACAAAAGCCAAATACGATAAGCAACCCTTCTCAACCATCCGTTGAGCCTTCAAGTATGAAATCACTCTACTGGAACATAGTCTATAGAACTGCTCCACTCAACCCTAGGAAATCCGTGTATCGCCAACATCACGTTCTTAGCATGACAATCTAGAATAGCATGACATGGAGATAACCAATCCATGCACAATATCACATCAAAGTCAACCATACTGAGCAGCAAAAGGTCTACTCGGGTCTTCAGACCCCCAATAGTCACCATACAAGACCGATATACGCGATCCACAACAATAGAATCGCCTATAAGAGTAGATACATGAACATATGAAACTAAAGACTCACGAGGCATATCCAAAAAATGAGCGAAATACGAGGAAACATATGAATAAGTGGAACCAAGGTCAAATAATACAGAGGCATCTCTGTGACAAACTGAGCCAATACCTGTAATCATAGCATTTGAAGCAATAGCATCTGGTATGGCAGGGAGGGCATAGAAACGGGCCTGACCACTGCCTGATTGGCCTCCCCCTCTAGGGCGACCCCTGGCTGACTGACCTCCACCCCGAGCTGACTGGGCGGGTGGTGAAGTAACTGGTGCTAAAGTGGAAGGCTGACTCCCCTGTGCGATAGACCTCCATGATGACGAGGACACTGCCTCCACATATGCCCAACATCCCCACACTCAAAACAACTCCCTGGTGCTGGTGGCAGGGACTGAAGGGAACCCCTAGCACCGGGATAACAAGTAGAAGAACCTGGCATGGAGGAGCCCTGAACTGATGGAGCACGGGACGAACTCTGGGCTGGGAGGGTACTAAGTGATGAGTGGCCCCGATGAGAACTGTGAGAACCATGGCCCGATGATGCACCACAGTGAACTGGTGAGCTGACTGAGCATGCCTGAATGGACGACCTCTGCCGTGCTGGAACTGACCCCCATAAGGAGCACCACTGAATCCACCCTGACCACGAGGCCTCTTAGCCTCCCTCTCAACCCTCTCCTGACCGCGAACCATCTCAATATGTCGAGCAATGTCTATAACCTCATCAAAAGTAGCACCAGACACTCTCTCTCTCTGGTCATAAGCAACCGAAGCTAAAATCCGAGGCCATCTATAAACCTCCTGATCCTCTCTCGGTCTGTGGGAACCAACCAGATCGCATGTTGGGCCAACTCGGAGAACCGCATCTCATACTGTGTCACAAATATATCACCCTGGCGAAGTTGCTCAAACTGTCTGCGCAGCTCCTCTCTGCAGGACTGGGGCACAAACTTCTCCAAAACGACCACGGAGAACTGCTGCCAAGTAAGGTGTGTTGCGCCAACAGGCCTACGCCTCTCGTAAGTCTCCCATCATCTGATTGCATCCCCCGAAAACTGAAAAGTAGTGAATGAGACCCCACAAGTCTCCAGAATACCAGCTGTACAGAGTATCCTCTGACACCTGTCCAAGAAATCCTGGGCATCCTCTCTCTCTGTGCCACTGAATGGTGGAGGCTGGAGTCTCCCCAACCTCTCCAACCTAAGTTGATCATCCTCAAGCATAGCAGTAACCACATAGTCCTGAACAGCTGCAACCGGCTGGGCTGGTGATTCCCCAGGTGTCTGGAGTCCCTGAACAACCTGCTCGGGTGTGCGAGCGGCAGAAGTCTGAGTGCCTCCCCCGGCCTGAGAAGTGGCTGCGGCCATCGAGATAGAGACTGCCTAAGCAAGGCCGGTACACGGTGTCAGAATCTGAGCTAGGGCCTCCTGAAGGCTTGGAATAACAATAGGCATAGGTGGTGCCTGATCTGGGGCATCAACAACTGGGATCTGATCCTGATCTGGGGTAACTGGTGGGTCTGCAGGTACTGCCCCAGCTGCTGTGCGGGCTGCACCTCTACCCCTACCACAGCCTCGACTGCGGCCTTGGCCTCTGGCGGCCCTGGCTGGTGGTACTGGTGGTTGGTCATCCCGTCCGGCAGTGCAAGTCCTCACCATTTGTGTGGGAATGAAATAACAGAAGTTCAGTTACTAGAATCAATAGATTAGCACGATAAGAATTCAAGAATGTGGAGTTTCCTAAAGGTTCGGCAGCCTCTCAAAGATAAGTACAGACGTCTCTGTACCGATCCGCAAGACTCTACTAAACCCGCTCATGACTCGTGAGACCTATGTAACATAGGCTCTGATACCAACTTGTCACGACCCAAACTAACCTTGTCGTGATGACGCTTATCGTGGAACTAGGAAAGCTGACTCATTTTCAAAACAAACTGATATTTTTATTTCAAAGATAATTTCAAGGCTATTTAACATAAAAACCTTCGTAAAAGAGTTCAAATCAAAACAAAAGTGCGGAAAAGAAAAGCCCGACATCGGGATGTCACTAGTCATGAGCATCTACTACAATTTGTCTGACAATATCAAGACTAACATAGTCTGAAAAATAGTTAAATACAACTAAAGGAAGATAAGAGGGAGAAGAGCAGGGCTACGATCGCCAGGTAGCTACCTTGCTATCCCCGAGAAAATCTGCAACCGGAATAGTCAACAGCCGCTACCGTGTCCAGATACACCTGGATCTGCACATAAGGTGCATGGAGTAACGTGATTATGCCAACTCAGTAAGTAACAACATTAAATAAAGTCTGAGAAGTAGTGACGAGCAATAATGCAAGTAAAGTTCATATCACAAAAATTAAGTAAAATACAACATGCTTTTAAAACCAGAGTTTGAATCAAATCAGCTCTTTTAAATCCAGTTCCAGTAAAATCATTTAAAGACATCTTTCAACAGTTTTCAAACAAAGGCTCAATGCAAAGGTGAGCAAAAATAATGAAACCATAATCACCCCCTCGGGCAACATCACTCATATATATCCCTTCGGGAAAACCTCACAATCACTCGTATACAGCCCCTCGGGCAAACCTCACCATCACTCATGCCTCCCAGTCACTCAGCACTCGCACTCAGTAGGTACCTGCACTCACTTGGGGTGTGTACAAACTCCGGAGGGGCTCCTTCAGCCCAAGCGCTATATCAAGCCAATCATGGCATAAATCAATGAGGCCCTCAACCTATATCAAATATGTTGCGGCGTGAAGCCCGATCCCATAATATCCTCACAAATCAGGCCCTCGGCCTCACTCAGTCATAAACCTCTCCAACCTCTTGGGCTCTCAGAAAAAACAAAGTATTCATCCCAAACAACATTTATATGATGCATCAAAATAGAGTAATAGAGACAGAGTTATGTTGTAAATATATATAAATATGACCGAGTATAGATTTTCAATCGAAGATAATGAGAGGATTACAAGAAAAGACCTTTAAGGGTCCAAACAACACTGACATAAGGCCTAAACATGGCATCCAGCCTGATTTACACAAATTCTTTCTAAAACACATAAGAATCATATAGTTTCAACAAAATATTCAACTTTACAATTGATACGGGACAGACCAAGTCACAATCCCCAACGGTGCACGCCCACACGCCCGTCACCTAGCATGTGCGCCACATCTAAATAGTAAAATGATACAAAATTTCGGGGTTTCAAACCCTCAGGACCAGATTTACAATCGTTACTAACCTCAATCCGAGCAAAGCTCTACTGCGCAATGCCCTTGCCTCTCGAATCAGCCTCCAAGCATCCTGAATCTAGCCACAAGAAATACAATACAATCAATATAGGCTAAAGGAATGAATTCCATAAGAAAAACTACCAATGTAGACCAAAAACCCGAAATTAGCTCAAACCCGACCCCCGAGCCCACGTCTCGAAATCTGACAAAAGTCACAAAACCCGAAAGCCCACTCACTCATGAGTCTAGTCATACCAAATTTACTAAAATCCGACAACACAAATCACCTTCAAAACCTCAAAATTCCATCTCAAGAACTCTTCCACTTTTTCCCTAATTTTTCACCCCAAATCACAATTTAGATGATAAAAATCAAGATATAATCATAGAATTTAACCAAACTCAAGTGAGAAACACTTACCCCAATCAACTCCTTGAAAATCCCTTCAAACATCGCCTAAATCCGCGGTCTCTAGCTCAAAATATGAAAAATGGGTTCAAACCCTCGATTTTGAAATTTAACACTGCTGCTCAGATTTTCTTAATCGTGATCGCAGAAAAAGGCCTCGCGATCGCGAAGAACAACTTCGCTCCTTCAAAACTTTACTCTACGCAAACGCGATGCAATACTTGCTCACACTTACGTGATCGCAATTGTCCTCACGCAACCGCGAAGAGTTACACTCAAATTCCACTGCTGCCTCAATTCTTCTTCGTGAACGCGGCCTAGCCCATGCTTTCTTGGTGTACTGCCTGATAACCTTACGCGATCGCGTCTTCATCTTCACGAACGTGAAGAGCAATTTTAGCTGACTCTCAGATGACCTATGCTATCGCGAGATCTCCCTTGCGAACGCGATGAAGAAACATATCTGCAATGACACCAGAAAATCTGTCAACTCCCTAAGTCCAAAAATGACCCGTTGAGCATCTGAAACATGCCCGAGGCCCCTTGAACCTCAACCAAACATATCCACCAATCCTAAAACACCATAAAAACTTAGTCAAGCCTTCAAATTATGTCGAACAACATCAAAACACGGATTATGCACAGATTCAAGCCTAATGAACTTTGAAATTTCTGAATTCCACAAACGACGCCGAAACCTACCAAACCACGTCTGAATGACCTCAATTTTTGCACAAAAGTCTGAAATGACACCACGAACCTACTCCAACTTCCTAAAATCCAATCCAACCCCGATATCAAAATTTCCACTGCCGGCCAAAATCGCCAAAATTCTAGCTTTCGCCAATTCAAGCCTAATTCTTTCACGGACCTCCAAATCACATACCGGACGCGCTCCTAAGTCCAAAATCACCTAATGGAGCTAAAGGAGCCATCAAAATTCAAATCTGAGGTCGTTTAGAAATAAGTCAATGTCCGATTGACTTTTCCAACTTAAGCTTCTACTTTAGAGACTAAGTGTCGCAATCCACTCCGAAACCACCCCGGACCCGAACCAAATAACCTGATATATCATAATATGCTGAAAAGCATAAAAGGAAGAATAAATGGGAAAAACGGGGCTATATCTCTCGGAACGACCGGCCGGGTCGTTACATATCGGATGCTAGGGTGGATGCATCGCGTCCACCCTCTGTTCTCTCAACTTTGTTGCACCCAAGTGCGGATGCTTTCTCCCGACCTCACTTCCAAGGATAAACCAAATACCTTTTTTCCCTTGGTTGGATGCGACGCATCCACCCTCTTCTCTTATAGCTAGAATACATTTTCTTCATATTTTTGCACTCCAAACATCCTAAATCATCACACAACTTAATTAGTCATAAAACCAATAATTAACCCATGTTGGGCATTTAAAAGATCAAATAGCACCAAAAAGCGGTTAAAACATGAGTAAAGTCACATTAAAACATATAGAGATATGCCCAACATCATATTCTCTCACAGATGGTGAGGATGCGAGCTGCAGTTACCGATGATGCTTCCCTCAGAGTTGGTATTACTAGGGGATGGGGCAGAGGCAGAGGCCGAGGAGGAGTCCCTGCTACAGCTAGAACACCTGCCAGACTAGCATGTGAGGAGCCACTCGTAACTCCTGTTGGGGGACAGGCACCGGAGGCTCCTGTTGCTACCCTGGGTCTTCAAGAGACTTTAGCATAATTCCTGAGCATCTTTGGAACATCGGATCAGGCGAGATTGATTCTGGTTGCACCCGCTACTTCACAGACTTGGGGAGGATCTCAAACTCCTGCCGCCCGTACTCCAGAGAAGCAGGCTCATATTGGTCAGGTTTTGGGTGTTATGCCGGTACAACGCGTTATTCCGATTCAGCCTGAGGTTAGGATCGAGGCATCAGAAGAGGAGCAGAAGAGGCTTGAGAGGTTCAAGAAGTATAATCCTCCTACCTTCAATGGCACAACTACCGAGGATGTGCAAGGATTTCTAGAGAAATGCCACCGTAATCTCCGCACCATGAGTATTGTGGAGGTGAGCAGAGTTATTTTTACTACATTTCAGCTATCAGGAGCAGCATATTAGTGGTGGAAGGCTTTTGAGGAGGGTAGGCTAGCTGATGCAACACCCTCAGAGATTGAGAGAGTTTGTTCCCCAGACCCTTCGAGATGCATGGCGCACAAAGTTCAAGCAGCTGCGCCAGAGCACTATGACAGTGTCATAGTATGCAATCAAATTCAGTGAGTTATCCCGACATGCACCTACCTTGGTTCCTACAGTCAAAGAGAGAGTCCGTAGATTTATCAAGGGGATCAGTTATGGTCTTTGGTTTAGCATGGCTGGAGAGTTGGACACAGATACTTCATTTCAGTAGGTTGTAGAGATCGCTCGAAGGTTAGAGGGTATGCGGGGCTGAGAGAGGGAGGACATGTAGGCTTAGAGGCCTCGGGACCGGGATGGTCTACTAATCCCTATTTTGGATGCAGGGTGCGTCATGGTAGAGGTTTTGTGGGTCATCCAGTTCAATTTGTACTTCAGACTTCACGTGGTGTTTCATATATCCATGGGTCTAAGAGTATCCACACCAGACAGCTTCCACAACCACGTCAGTGGAGAGGCTGCTTTGAGTGTGGGGATACCAGCCACATGGTGAAAGATTTCCCTAGACTCTGGATGGGTATGCAACAACATAGTATTCAAGCTATGGGTTCTACTCCAGTTGTTGTTATACCTGCACCGTCAGCTTGGGGTGGAGGTCAGGCAGGTAGAGGTCGTCCTAGAGGGGGAGGTCGGGCCCATTGTTATGCTTTTCCTGGTTGGACTGAGGTAGCCGCACCAGATGATGTCATTACATGTATGGTTTCGATTGGTTATTGAGATGCATTTGTATTATTTTTATCTGGTTCTAGTTATTGGTAAGATTCATCCTACCTTACTTCACGTATGGTTGTGTTTCATAATTCTTGTACTCTGTTTATGTGTTTTTGCCAGTTAGGGAAGTTCTATTGTGATAGCCGTGTCTATCGCCTAGTTTGGTCGCTATAGAGGGCCATGAGACTCGGGTGGACTTTCTGTTAGTTAATATGGTAGGTTTTTGTGTGATTTTTGGATAATTCGGTCCGACATGAGATTCGGGTGTTATACATGTGTGGGAAGTTTATTACGTGTGGTGGTTTTGGTTCCATGGGATTGAGTTAGTAGAGTATTTTAGCGGTTGATATGTTCATCTTACTTGTGATTTCGAGTAGATGATGGGGATTTATTGTCCTGGTGGATAGGTGTGTTTGCACCGAGCTATGTGCCACGATGAGGTTATGTTAGGGTAAGATTTGTTGTGGTTGTTGCGTGTGTCTTGTTTCTTCCATGTAGATTGGGTCCATGGTATGGTATCGATGGGGAGTTGTACTTGTTTGATAGTTCTATTATATGTTTCTTCTTCCTTGTTCAGTCATATTAGGGTAATACTTATGGGGATTCGATTGCGGTGTATATGCTCATGTGGAATTTGATGTGGCTTGTTGCTCGGGAGAGTAGTTATGATTTTCACAGGTTTCTTGCCTCATTGTCCGTAGTGGGAAGGTTTGGAACAAGGTTCTAGTCGATATGGGATTATTTTCCAGTACCGAGTTTAGTAATGGGCAACTATTATGGTTAAAATTATTGCTACGGGCCTATGGCCGATGTGTTACGTCGTGTGGTTATGCCTCGTGGATGTATACATGAGCTGTTACAGCTAGTTGAGGATGGTACATTGTGTTTGTGTGATAATAGGGACCTTGGTAGATGTGGAAATTCGATTATAAGGCTTATCAGTATGGGTGAAAGGAATAATCTTTAGTTGAGGTGGTGTTGATGGGCTTATGTGGATTAGGGTGACATAGGATCACCCGTGAGCATGTGTATGGTGAGTTTATACAGTGATTTGATGGCTTGGAAAAGACTCTTGTCACGCTCTAGGATGATTATTTATTTTAGAGGGGGAGAATGTAACGACCCGACCGATTGTTTTGAGCTTTAGCATTCCGTTAAGAGGTTCAAGGTCTTGAGTGACTTCATATCGTGTATTATGAATTGCGAGAATGGTCGGATTCAATTTTTGGATGTTTTGGGATTGATTTGGATGAGTGGTTCTCATTCTAGAAGCTTAAATTGAAAATGTTAATCGAGGTTTGACTTTTGTAAAAACGACCCTGGAATGGTGTTTTGATGCCTCCAATAGATTCGTATTGTGGTGTTGGACTTGGGCATATGCCCGGAATTGAATTTGGAGGTTCCTAGGTTGATTTGACTTATTTTACCGAAAGTTGGTAATTTGAATGTTTAGAAATTCCTTAGGGTTGACCATGGTTTGTATGGCTATCGGGTTCAGAATTTTGTTTTGGGACTTTGAGTAGGTCTGTTTTGTTATTTGAACTTGTCTGCAAAGTTTGGCATCATTCCGAGTTGATTTGATGGAAATCGGACGCGCGATTGTGTTTTTAGAAGTTCTTGAGTTTCAATATTAATTTCATGTATTTTGATGTCCGATTCGTGGTCCCAGATGTTATTTTGATGGTTCGTTCGCGCAAGCAAGTTCGTGTTATGTTTTTAGATTTGTATTGATTCTTGGTATGGAGCCTCCAGGGCTAGGGTGAGTTTCGGAGTGTTTGAAGGAGTTCTAGTTTTGCTGGTTTTTGCATAGATGCTTCAGGTCTCGCAAATACGAGACTATGTTCGCATTTGCAATAACGCATTTGCAAGGTGGGACATCGCTTTTGTGATATTGTCTGGGGACTATTGGGTTCGCATTTGCGAACTCAGTGTTCGCATTTGCGATGGGGTCTAGGCTCTCTTGGTCGCATTTGTGATCACCATGGTCGCATTTGCGTTATGTTCCATGTTCGTAAATGCGACGAAACATTTGCGAGCTTTTCGTCGTATTTGCAATGTCACCTAGAGTGCGATGGATGTCACTTTTCCGGTCATTCTTCACATTTGTGGGGTTTGCATTTGCGAACCCCAGGTCGCATTTTCTACACCTGCGACTGAACATAAAAGCTGGGAGACGGGATTTTAGCCTCATTTCTCATATCTTTGAACCCTAAACTCGGTAGGAGGCGATTTGGAGAGGGGATTTTCATCTACAATCATTAGGTAACTGATTTTGATCAATTTCCAACTATTTTACATGATTATATACAAGATTTAACATCTAATTCATGAGAATCTAAGTGAAATTTTAAGAAATTTGTCAATGTTTTGAAAAATGAAAATTTGGGATTTGAGAGTCGAAATGGACTCGGATTTGAAACAAAACACATATATGGACTCGTCGGGTTATGCGTAATGAAGATCTACCCTTGGACCCGGGTTTTGACCGGGCGAGCCCATTGTTGACTTTTATTGACTTTTTGGGAATTATATGCTTTAATTGAAATTTGTTTCCTCTTTCATTGTCACGTTATTTCTTCCATAGATGATTTATTCTTATTTGAAGTCATTATTATTTATTATGTCTTTCATTGTTGAGCCTATTCTCCTGTTTCATTGTGTTGTTGTAATTCTTGTGTTTATTTACTTGTCGTACCCTCGGGTATTATTGTTGTTGTACATTGTGTTGTTGAGCCGTGGGCTATGTGTGGTTGTGGTATTGGGATTGTTGTTATGGAAGTGTTGTGGCGTATGGGCACATGTGGTGCGAGTTATTATATTGCGTTGTTATGTTTTTGGCACATATGGAATTGTTCAGAGGATTATCGGGGTGTTTGCACGTGAGTTGTTCGTGCTATTGTTATTATTGACATTGCACATGCAGCGTGATAAGGCGGGCTATATATATATATATATATATATAT
>AWOL01S0058129.1:55319-96833 GCA_000715115.1 Nicotiana otophora | reverse complement strand
TATATATATATTGAGATTGCGCATGTGGCCAGTGGCGAAGCCAGGAACTTCATCTAGGGTGTTCAAACTTGAAAGAAGTAAAACAAAATTTTCGATAAAGGGTGTTCAATATATGTTAACTCTAAATTCTAATATTTTACCTATATATACAGTGTAATTTTTCAACGAAGGGTGGTCAATTGACCACCCTTAGGGCTATTCCCCCTCATGTGGTGACACATGGCGGGATAATTATTTATGCATGTGTGGTGAAACAAGGTGCGCATTTACTTTACTACTGCGCACGTGGTGAGACAAGGTGGGCTATGTCGGGGACGATTTGTGATGTCCTGGGGGCATTATCATTAATGATATTTGTATGGTGGTATGACTATCTTATGTGAATCATGCATATTGTGGGTTTTGTTGTGTTGTTTCCACTGTGCTATTCAGTGACTTTGATCTTACGTATTGACTCGAGCTGTGATAGTACACTTGCACAAGCATACACCATAATATGTCCCCTATATCAGTCCAGGAGTATAATTCTTTATGTCCATTGATCATGTACGTGTATTCTTGTATATCTACTCTCTGTGTGAGGATTGGACTAATGACATGTGAGTTGTTCGTACGGATATGAGATATTGTTATTGTTGGCACGTGAATTTTCCATGCGAAAATAAGGTTATTGTTAATGGTATTAACACGTGAGTTGTTCGTACAATACGTATCTTGCTTGTGCAATTGTGATTTATAAAGTAGGCACGAGATGCCATGTGATTATGATTCCTGGGTTGGGATTTGTGAAATGATGGTATTTCTGTATGATTCTTGTTGTACATTTTATGTTGAAAAACTTGATGAGTTGAATGACTATGGTTCTTGTTTTCCTTATATCCTTCCATTTGTATTTTGATTGTACTTGGTTACCTATTGTCTTTACCGCATGTGCTCTCTTACTTACATTTGTTTCTTTGCTACTGTTGTTAGCCTTGTATTGATAAATTGCTTAATTTTCCTTTAACTGCCTTTACTTTTCCATCATTAGACTTTGTCAATATCCTGCACAAGTTTTAATATCTAGTAGGTGTCTTGACCTGACCTCGTCACTACTCTATCCAGGTTAGGCTTGACACTTACCCGGTACGCTGTGGTGTACTCATGCTACGCTTGATACACATTTTTGTGCAGATCCATGTACCTCAGAGTGTGCCAGTCGTTAGTTAGCGGATCGTGAGCTGCTGTGGAGACTTCAAGGTATACCTGCCATCCCGTTCGAATGCCTCGGAGTCATCTTGTGTTGTCTTCTTTACGACTGTTTATTTCTATTCCTGAACAGTTTGTACTAAGAGATTTTCTAGTGAACTCAGTAGAGCTTATGGCTTTTACTGCCGATTTTAGGATATTGTACATCTATTGTGGTTGTTGGCTATGTATAGAAATATCTGGTTCATATTTAATAGCTGATTGATTTAAATTTGTTAATATCTCAATATGTATTAGGCTTACTTAGTCTTAGAGACTGGGTACCATCACGACTCCAAAGGAGGGATTTTGGGTCGTGACACTACTGTAGTCGAAAATTTTCGACTACTACTTTGTAATCGGAATTAGTAATCGAAAAATAGCATTTTTCTGGTAGTGGTCGGGCAGCTCTACCTCAAGTCTCCTGCAACATTCGAATCCGAGCAGACTTCGCTACGCGCCGTAAAGACCAACACCGGGATTTGCGAAAGAAGTGCAGAAGTATAGCAGGGCAACTGACCCCATGTACTCTATAAGTGTCGAGCCCAACCTCGACGAAGTAGTGATGAGGCTATGACAAGACAATCACAGTAAACATGTACGAAAAATAATAACAGAATACAGAAATGTAGATAAAGCAGTAAACTCATATAAAAGGACGTGAAGGTCAACTACTAGAGGGCCCCAGAATAACATGATTTCAAATCTCATATTACCATATCGATAATAAACTCTACAGCCACAAACAACTACAACACATTAACTCTGTTGCGGTGCGCAATCCGATCCCAACAATTAACACAATATCATTTTGCGGCGTGCAACCCGATCCCAATATCATATCATATCATTATCTGTTGCGGCGTGAAACCCGATCCCAATATCAATTCATTTCAATATTGTTGCGGCGCGCAATCCGATCTCCAATATTATTTCATTAACATAAACAACTCAACACAACCAATACCAAAAATCTTAACACGAAAGAAAATGAGCGAGCGGAACATTAAAGAGCTACCAGTACAAACCGAGAACAACAAATACCTCATAATCCCAAAACTTTGCAAAATATTAATATCGGAATAACTAAATTGCTCACGTAAACGGAATTACATAATAAAGTGCATAAACTAATATGAGGACAAATAAGGTAAGTAAAACATAAGTCAATGAAAATATACAATTAATATAAGTAGGAACATATAGTAGGTAAGCAGATATTGAGTGAAAAATGAACAGGTAGAAACAAGTAGCAATTACATAGCAAGTAACAAGTAAAGCATGAATAACAAGTAAGAACATGTAGAAATTAAAGCATGTAACAATTGATAACATGGAATAAACGAAGACATGGAAGTAAATAGCACAATCCCGCATGGTTTAATACCATGGCCGCGCATATACACTCGTTACCTCGCATATATGCCGTTTCCCCACATAATTCACATAATACACCAACAAATACTAATTCCCTCAAGTCAAAGTTAGACACGACACTTACCTCACTCCGCATCTAAATCAATCAACCAACCACGGTCTTGCCTTTCGAACAAGCCACCAAACCAATCGAATTTAGTCAATTATCGATCAAACAATTCAAAATAAGTTTCAGAAACTACACACGAATAAAAAAGGTTCAATCTCTGATGAATCTGAAAAAGTCAACCCCGGGTCCGCTTGGTCAAAATCCGAGATTCTGACCAAAATTTGATTAACCATTCACCTTTATCCCAGTTATGTATTTCATTTCAAAATTCGACCTCAATTTAAGGTCTAAATCTCAATTTTATAAAATTCCTAAATTCTACCCAAATCCCTAAATTCTATCATGGAAATCCTAGATTAGATGTTAAATAATCATGAAAATTAATGGAAAATTAAAAGAAAGTGGATTAGAGCTGCTTACCAATGAATTTGGGAAGAAAATGTTCTTCACAAATTGCATCTGGGGTGTTTAGGGTTGAGAAAATGGTGTAAACTGTGCTAAGTCCCATTTTGCCCTCTTTTTACCCAGGTGCAGGTATCGCAATTGCGAACCTTTGTTCACAATTGCGAATACTGCAAATGCGACACACAGATCGCAAATGCTATAAGTACACCTAAAGTCGCAAATGCGACATTATTATCGCAATGTGAACTGCCCTCCCCCCCTCCCTGCAAATGCGGATAACTACTTCACATTTGTGAAGATGTCCAAGATGCCCAGTGGTAGCAAATGTGACCAACTAGTCCGCAAATGCGACATTCCCTACATCATAAAAGTGAACATTTCCTCGCAATTGCGATGTCTCCCAGCCCAAGCCCATGCTCGCAAATACGATGTCTTGATCACAAAAGTGAGGCTCACAATTGCGAGCTATACCTCGCAAATGCAAGATATGCAGATCAACACCAGAACTAGAGCACACCAACTATCTTAAATCATCCAAAACTCATCTGATATACACCTGAGCTCCTCACACTCCAAATTAAACATGCACACAAGTGTAATAACATCATATAAATTTGATCGCTACCTCAAATCATCAAAATAGCATCAATTAACAAGAATTGATCATCAAAACTCATGATTTTCAACTTGAAAACTGATTTTCATAATTTTTTACATAACGCATTGAAATGCACTCGGGTTACCCTGTACCCCAACCAAAAGTGCGTACAAGTCCAAAATTATCATACGAACATACCGAATTCGTCAAAATACCGATCCGAGATCGTTTACCAAGAATGTTGACCGTGGTCAACTCAAGTTCCATTTTAGGTCTAAAATCACTTTTTCTTCAAATATTTCTACAAAAACTTTCCGAAAAATGACGCGGACCAACACGCACATCAAGAAATATCAAATAAAGCTAATAGAGGTCTCAAAAAGCTAGTACTCAAAATGACATATCGAGTCAACACACTAATCAATTAGCCCCAAAATCTAAATGGATTTTGCCAACAGATCAAATTGATACCATAATAAATAATACTTTATCAAGATTCAAGACTAATAAAATTTAAAAAGTATATTATTTAAAAATTGCAAGGAAAAATTAAAGAAAAAGTGAGAATGAAATGAGAGAAAGAATAAAGAGAAGCCATGGAACTAATCTTAAAGATTGAAAAAAGAAAAACAAAGTAAGAAAACTTAACATCTAGTCATCAGAATCCTAATTTTGAGGAAGAATACAACAATATATTAATAAAAGATGATACATGTGTTCATATAAGTAGCCACATCAGTTGAAGCGCCACTAGTTTTTAAGGCGTAAAACTGTCCACTTTGCTAACAACGAGGGTAGATGCCATGACCCAAAAATCACAACTTGTCGTGATGGCACCTAAGACACTTGCTAGGCAGGCCGATAACCACATAACAACTAAATATTTGAATAAAAATATTTTAATAAACTCAACGACAGAAAATCTCATGAAAATCTGATACAAATAACTGAAATACTACTACAACCACCCCTAAATCTAGTGTCAATCATTACATGAGCACTACTAAGTGTCAACATAAACCAAAACTCTAGTACAACTATCTGAGTAGTAGAACAGTACAGAAGAAAATAAAAGGAAAGAGAGTCAAGGTATGCGGACGTCATAGCAGCTACTTCGAAGTCTCCGAGCAGGTACTAGCATAGATCTAGCAATCGCCACTTCCAGATGTACCTGGATTCGCACACGAAGTACATAATATAGTATGAGTACAACCGACCCCCATGTACGTAATAAGTAACATAACTAACCTGGGGCTGAAAGCAGTGATGAGCTCAGAAGGATACAGTCAGACCTAATATAATGACAACACATATATGATAATGACAATGACAATAAATAACTCGGAGAAATATCCCATAATCAGCTCGTTCGTGGTACAGAAATTTAGACATGCTCTAAGTTCACAATTAAAGACCAACACTGATAAGAACATTTCTAGTATAGCTAGCATGAGAAATGGTACATCTCTATGCCTACATATCAAATATGCTTATCAAATGTATGATTTCACAGTGATATTCCCAAGTACTCACACTCTAAAAGTACTCAATTTGTCTATCTCAAATGCCAACTCATCACTCACACCAACACTCAGCACTGTACTGGTGCCTGGTATAAATGCTCTTCACCAAAGCACGTGTATATATCATTGTTCCTGCGCTCACTGCTGGTATGTCTGACTCCGAAGGGGCATATCCTGGCCAAGCGCTAATATAAAGCCTATAAGGTCTGCTGCAGTGTGCAACCCGATCCACAATAATAAATAAGCTAATAAGGTATGTTGTGGCGTGCAACCCGATCTATAATAATACTCACAACCTGGCTCTCAGGCCCACCTCAGTCATCAATCTCTCAAGTCTCAAGGGCTCACAAATCGCGTACCACTCAGCCTAAACAATGATAGCATGTGATGTGACAGTGAATGATAACATAGACTGAGATATGATATGCAAATGAAGAATCATGACTGAGTACATAATTACAGTTAATGAAGATAACTCAAAACAACAGAAATAACATCATTAGGTCTCAACCGAATAAATACATAGCCTAAATATGATTTCTAACATGAATCACAGCTCAATTACTCTAACAGGTTGGGATTACACAGATAAAATAAGACTTGATAGCAACTCAGTACAAAAATCAACTCAGATCATGTTTACAACGGTGCACGCCGAAACGCCTGTCACCTAGCATGTGTGTCACCCCAACACAACACAAATAACATGCTCCCCAGGGATAAATACCCTCAATTCCAAGTTTAAAAATGTTACCTACCTTAAAGCGCGAGACTCAATGCTCAAACAAATCCTTGCCATGTGAATCGGTCTCCGAGCGACTCGAATCTAGCCAAAGCAGATGAATTCCATCAATAATAGCTATAGGGAACAATTCCAAAGAATAAAGCTAAGGTCTTTAACCAAAATTAAAAAGTCAACCACGGGCCTACACTTCGGAACTCGACAATAATTTCACACATTTTGAGCACCCATTCGATAACGAGTCCAACCATACAAAAATTATTCAATTTCATCCACAAATCAACCATCAAATCCCCAAATCCCACTCTCTAATACATAGTCCAAAAATTCCCAAATTTCACCTCAAAGGCTTAAACATACATAATCTAGGTGTAAAAATCAATGGGTAAACAATATTTATCAATAAAAGTGATGAATCTTCACTTCTTAAATTGTAGCCAAAAACCCTCTCAAAAATTGCCCCTAGCCGAGCTCCACAAGTTGAAAAAGGAGAAAAATGCCAAACCCTTCGACATATATGTTCAGTCCAGCAAAATTGCACTTGCGATCCATGGGGTCGCATCTGCGATACCGTTTCTGCGTAATTCACTTAACTCTCGACCAAGTGCAACCGAGGCCCCTCCTGCGCACCTGTAAGACCGCTTTTGCGGTCCTGTCTTTGCTCCTGCGTGACTGCACCTGTAGAGACACTCCGCTTACTCCAGCCTCTCCTGCCCATATTCGCTTTTGTGGCAAACTTCTTCGCACATGCGGGCTTACAAATGCGGAAAATGCCTGGCATCTGCGACCTACGCCAAGCCCACCCAACCTCCAGACCTGTGACAAGCATGTCCCTTCCGCGACTATACACATACGGTCAAGACCTCGCAGGTGCGATCACACCAGAAGCCTTAAGCTTCATCATTTCCCAAGTCCAAATAAAATCCCGTTTTCAATCCGAATCACACCCGAGGCCCGCGGAACCCCATCCAAACATACCAACACGTCCCATAACATGATACAAACTTAGTCGAAGTCTCAAATCACATCAAACAATATTAAAATCACAAATCACACCTAAATTCAAGCCTAATGAAAGTAATGAATTTCCAACTTCTATAACTAATGTCGAATCATATCAAACCAATTCCGGTTGACCTCAAATTTTGCACACAAGTCATAAATGATATAACGGACCTACTCAAACTCCCGAAACTGAAATTTAAACCCGATATCAACAAAGTCAACTCTCGGTCAAATTTTCCAATCTTCCAAACCTTTAACTTTCCAACTTTCGCCAAAAAGCCTCAAACCAACCCATGGACCTCCAAATCAATATCTGACATATTCCTAAGTCCGAAATCACCCTACGAAACTATTTTAACCATCGAAACTCCATTGTGGAGTCGTCTACACAAAAGTCAAACTCTGGTCAACTCTTTCTACTTAAGCTTTCAACCTTGGTACTAAGTGTCGCAATTCACTTTGAAACTTCCCCAAAACAAATCCAATAATCTAGGCAAGTCACATAATCATAAATGAACATAGAAGAAGTGATAAATAGGGGAACGGGGCTACAATACACAAAATAACTGACTGGGTCATTACATTCTCCCTATCTTAAACAAACATTCATCCTCGAACGGGTTTAGAATCATACCTGGAGTCTCAAATAGGTGTAGATATTTGCTCCGCATCTCCCGCTCGGTCTCCCAAGTAGACTCCTCGACTGGCTGGTCTCTCCACTAAACTTTCACTGAGGCTATATTCTTTGATCTCAACTTTTAAACTTGCCGATCCAAAATGGCCACCGGCTCCACATCATAAGTCAAATACCCATCTAGCTAAACCGTGTTGAAATCCAAAACATGTGACAGATCACCATAATATTTCTGGAGTATAGAAACATAAAACACTGGGTGAATACCCGATAGACTAGGTGGAAATGCAAGCTTGTAGGCCACCTCTCCAATCCTCTCAAGCACCTCAAAAGGGCCAATATATTGAGGGCTCAACTTGCTCTTCTTCCCGAACCTCATCACACCTTTCATGGGAAAAACTCTAAGAAATACCTTCTCTCCCACCATATAAGCAACATCACGAACCTTTCGATCAGCGTAACTCTTCTATCTAGACTGTGATGTACGAAGTCGATCCTGAATCAACTTGACTTTCTCCAAGGCATCCCGAGCCAGATCAGTGCCCAACAACCTAGCTTCCCCCAGCTCAAACCAACCAATTGGAGATCGACATCGCCTCCCATATAAGGCCTCATAAGGAGCCATCTAAATACTCGATTGGTACTCGAAGATCTGAATGGTGCACTCAGATTGTCCGTCCATCTAGGGGTGGAACATTGTACTCAACTCAACTCGTGTGTCCAAATCTCGTTACACTACTCTCCAAAACTGCGATGTGAACTGCATGCCTCGATCAGAAATAATGGACACCGGCACACCATGAAGATGAACAATCTCACAGATATAGATCTGATCCAGCCGCTCTGAAGAATAGGTAGTCACAACCCGAATGAAATGTGCAGACTTGGTTAGTCTATCCACAATAACCTACATTACGTCGAATTTCTTCAAGGTCCGTGGGAGCCCAACAACGAAATCTATGGTAATACACTTACACTTCCACTCGGGAATCTCAAGTATCTGAGGCAAACCGCCCGGCCTCTAATGCTCGTACTTCACCTGTTGACAGTTCAAACACCGAGCCACATACTTTACTATATCTTTCTTCATTCTTCTCCACCAATAGTGTTGCCTCAAGTCCTGATAAATCTTGGTGGCACCCGAATGAATGGAATACCTTAGAGCGAGTTCCATGTTTGTTTCCTTCTTAGAGCATATTGTCAGATACATAAAAATAATATGTCAAAGAATATTAGTATTTTTTATATTTTCATATAATAAGAATAGTTATATGATTTTAAATAAACTATCAAGAAATTCTCATCAAAGAATTCCAAAATTCTTACTCTTTAAATTGTAACGCAGTAATATGACGTGGTACATAACACAATTGTAATGACCGGAACAGTAGTTTTGAGTACTAGCTTTACTTTATGTGCTCCAAGATATTTCATAGCTTTATTTGATTATTTATGACTTGTTTGTATGGTCCTTGATGATTTTTGAAAAAGTTAAATGTGAATTTCTAAAGAAAATATGATTTTTGACTTTAAAAATGAGTAGAGTTGACCACAATCAACGTTTATTGGGAAACGACCTTGGATCTGTGTTTTAACAATTTCGGTAGATTCGTATGATGATTTTGGACTTGTACGTATGCTTAATTGGGGTCCTAGGGTGAACCTAGGGCGTTTCGGTGCATTATATGAAAAGTTGGAAAAACGAGTTTAAACTTGAAAATGTTGAATTTCAATGGTCGATTCTTGAATTTTGATGTTATTTTGCTGATTTGAGCTAGAAAGCGCATTTGTATGATGTTATTACACTTGTATGAATGTTCATATCGGAGCCCAGGGTCTCGGGTGAGTTTTGGATGCTTAGCGAACTGATTTTTGGCTTAATAGGATTGCTAATGCAATTGACTTGAAGGTCTCGCATTTGCAAAAATATGTTCGCAAGTGCGACCTTCGCATTTGCGATGCTAGGCTCGCATTTGTGATGTGGGGGCTGGTCTGGGAACTTCACATTTGCGAAGTCTGTATCACATTTGAGGATATGGGTCTCCCCATTCGCGAATACTCGATCGTATTTGTGACACAATGGACTTTTGGGGCAGCTTCGCATTTGCGAAGCATTGATCGCATTTGCGACTGCCCAATGTTTGCATTTATGATTATATTATTGATTTGCAATAACTGAAGGCTCATAAATAGGCCTGCAACTGCGACCAGTTGTTCGCTTTTGCAAACGTTGCAATTGCGACATTTGCAATTGGGTTAAATGTTGGAATTTCACGACTTAGCTCATTTTACATCATTTTTCAACCCTAGACTCCATAGAGGCATTTTTGAAGAGCATTTGCTTCCCAAATTCATTGGTAAGCAACTTTATCTTGTTTTTCAATCAATTCACTTACTCTTTCATGAATCTTATCATCAAATCTATGAATTTCAAAGTAGAAATTAGGGGTTTGGGGTAAAATTTAGGAATTTAGTAAAATTGAGATTTAGACTTCAAATTGAGATCGAATTTCGAAACAAATCATATATCCAGACTCGAGGGTGAATGGATAATTGGAATTTGGTCCAAATCTCAAATTTCGACCACCTGGGCCTATGTTAACTTTTTGTTGACTTTTTAAATTTAGTTAAAGATTGAACGTTTTTTCATTCGTTGGTAGTTTCTAAAGCTTGTTTTGAATTTTTTGAATGATATTTGTCAAGATTCGATTGGTTTAGAGACTTGCTCTAATGGAAACATTGTGGTTGATTATTGATTGTGTTCCGGAATAAGGTAAGTATCTTGCATAGCTTTGTGTAGAGAATATTTCCTACTAAATAAGATTGTTTGTTACTTGTGAGGGTGATGCATATACGAGGTGACGAGGGTGTATGCATGTGCCAAGGTTTTCATGCTTGGGAGGGAGAATTATATGTTTCTTTTTACTTTGATGAACTTTGAGGTTTTTCTTGCCTTAGGTTTTACTTGATTTATGTAATAATATGAGTATGAATTTCAATGCTATAGAACACGCTCCAGCCTATTACAATTTGACTAAATTTGATGGACTCTTTGTGAAATTGTTGATGTGCAAGATTTGATCGTAACTATACCTAAAACACGAATAAATTACTATGTCTGTTATTCTTGAGATACTTGGGTTCCATGCTTATGTTGAATATCATGTTTGAGCTTTGTTGAGATACTTGAACAATGAGGTTCTTGAAGTTTATTGAATTATTTATTCGTGCAAGAGTTATGTTTCTCATTCACGTGGTGTGTTTTTCTTAACCACTCTTCTTGATGATATCCATGCTTCCTACCTTGCTTGTTGTTGATGTATATATACTTGGTGAGGAAGAGAGTATAAGTACGAGGGGTGATTTCATGCCATTATTTTATATTATCATGTGAGAAAGAGAGTAAAAGCACGAAGGGTGATGTCGTGCAAGTTTTATTGTTCATGGCATGGAGGGTGTTACTGTGCAAGCGAGGACGAAAGGCATGCATTATATTATGTTATCTTTCCTTGCGTATACATTTGTGCCTTTATCCTGAGTTGTTACTATTACACCTATGTTTTCTATGTTGCCTGTGATTGTCATGTCTTTGCCTTCTATCTTATTTGTTATTGTTCTATCCATGCCTTCCATTTGTTAATTATTGTTACGTTCATGCCTACCTTATTGTTTGTTATATATACATCTAAGTTGTTTCTCGTTTGTTGTGGTTTCATCTAAACCTTCTATCTCGCTAGCTGTTAAAATCTATGTTCTTCTACCTTACTTTCCATCACTACTTTTATGCCTCTTACCTCGTCTGTCAATGTTTTCCATATGCTTCTGGCTTGTTTATTGTTGCTATCTATTATTGGTGTTCCTTCTACCTGGTAGATACTATTGTGTGTGTGTGTGTGTGTGTGTGTGTGTGTGTGTGGATGAGATAAATACATGAAGGGTGTTGTCGTGCCATTTGATTTGATATCTTAAACACATTCCTCTTATTATGAAGATTTGTGGGTTTACTATGTTATTTTGGTGGTTATTTCTTCAACCACGAGACTTGAGCTGCTAGAAAAGGATTGGTTGTGATAATGAAGAACTTGATCGTATTTCTTTTAGCTAATATTTTACTCTTCACATATTTGTTCTCGTAATCTAATTTGTTATTCCTAGTGTTGTTTCTATTGCAAATTTAACTGCATAGGTTATATTAGTGAGTATATTTTAATCTAAAACCTCGTCACTACTTCACTGAGGTTAGTCAAGATACTTACTGAGTACATGGGGTCGGTTGTTGTAACACTCCGTAAATTCAAATTAGGTGTGGATCTGTTAAATGAGTATTAATATGACATTTTAGACATTTGAAGTACCATCAGGGTGAGTATGGGTGTAAATAAATGTTTTGGAATTAAGACGGAGAGTGAGGTGCTTAAGATTTGTCTTCCAACCTGATTTCGTGAAATTATGTTAGGAATTTTAGAAAACTTAAAACATTAAAGTTGTAGTTCTTTGAAATACCTTTCCAATGAAAGATTGTGAAACTAGAACAGATCTCTATGCAAAATGTTATGTGCATTTTACTAGACAATGCGTAGTCTGCGCGCCCAGTTATCCTCTGTGTGGAAGCGCACTTGTGGTAGTGCCACTTCCCATGAAATGCATTCAGGTGCGCAGTTGGGCCTTCAGCTGCGTGGATGCACACCTAGAGGGCTGTTTTAAAAGCCCTACCGCGTCCCCCACACCCCTAAAACACAAAAATTTGCCCTAGAGAGGAAAGTTTTCTAGAACCCAACATCCTCCAAGGTCCCTCCATCATCCAAGGTAAGTTCTAATGATGATTCTAAGTTAATTTTAATTCTCAAACACTTTATTAATATGGTTAAACCCTTCAAATCATTAGATATTCAATTGAGACATCAGCTTTGAGAGAAGAAACCCTAGAACTCGAATTCAAGAGGATTGAACTTCAAAAAGGTAATACTTCTACTCCCTAATCATTTATAGCTATGAATTGATGAGTTTTTGGGAGAATAGTAGATGGGTTTGATAAAGGGAATCATATGAACTATGCTAAGGTTTTGGGTTGTTGACTTAAGATTATTATAATAATTTGGGTGACGAGAAATGGTGTTAGTTACATCTATTTGGGATTGTAGAATCACCTAGAAGTAGTAGAATAAGAATTGGGTGAAGAAAACACCATTAATGAGGGCTATGAGGCTTTACGCTCATAAGGTGTTTGATAAAAATCCTAAATTACCAAAACATGAGCCTTAGTGTTAATATTGGTTTCTCTTGATATATATGTTGTCATAGATTATCATTGAAAGAGGCGACGGGCATTGTGATACACTTAAAAAGGCCAGCGTCAAGGTATGTGAGGATAATTCTTGAATGTTAATGATTCTCCCTAAACCGCGTTTCTTTTACAACATTACTAATTGCCTTAGAAATATATCTAAGCTTAGTTCCTTGAATAGTTGCAGAACTTATATTCTCTAGCTCCGTAATTCGTTCATGACTTTCATTCGAATGTTGTGAGCTCAATGCGTAATCAATATAGACTTATGTTTGATGCCCATGAGTCTCAGTCTAGATTACTCAGTATGTCATAAATAGTTGAAGCATAAGTTCTCATAATCAGTTCATGAATACGTGTCTCAGTCTAGTTCTATTAAGCATTCTAGTATCACGTAACTTAGTATGGTTCAGTATTTCAGCATCATGTATTGTAGTATGATTCTCAGTTCCTGATTTTAAATCCCTGAATGTTGAGCACTTGTATTTGGGCTTGAGGCCGCAGTTTATGCTTTATGCATCTTTAGGCCTGCGGCCGCAGTTTATGCATTATGCATCTTTGGACCTAAGGTTGCAGTTATGTATACGTATACTTGGGCCCGAGGTTGCAGCTTGTGTACATATATATTGGGCCTGAGGCTATAGTTTATTTATTAAGATAAACAGGTGGTTCATCATTTAGAAGAGGGAGTATTTATATACTTACTTCCTTGTTCAGTTATCAGTCATCAGTTATCAGTTATTAGATCAGTTTTAGTATTTGTAGTTCTTTCTTTCAGTTGCTTTACATACCAGTGAAATTCAAATGTACCGACGTCCCTTTCGCCTGGGGTTGCATATCATGATGCAAGTAAGGATTTACAGGTTGACGATTCAGAGCGCTAGGATCCTCGTACCAGCTATTTGGTGAGGCCTAGTTCTTTCGATGCATTGTCATTACTTTACAGTCTTTCAGTATTTATATATAGTTAGTGTTCTCAATACTTCATTAGAGGCTTTATAGACTAGAGTAACAATTGAACAGAGTCATAAGCTTTTCATGTTAATCAATGTTAGCTATAGATATGTTTCAGACTTATATTAGTGTTTCCACACTTGATTTATATCATTCAGACTTTTAGTATATCAGCATGTCTTAGTTTATCTTCTGCCTTCATTATGTTATGATATACATGTTGATTCGGCCAGCCAGTTGGTTCGCTCGATCATATGTAGTCAGGCACTAAGTGCCGTGTTATGTCCAGGCCCGGGTTCAGGGCGTGACAAAGCTTGGTATCAGAGCATTATGTTCAAGTGTCATCGGGAGTTTACGAAGCCATGTCCAGTGGAGTTTCCTTTATATATGTGTGCCGGCCACACATATAAACGGTTAACTACCAAGACATTCAGGATTTTCTCATTTCTTTCTACTCTAGATCATGCCATGAAGTTTAGAATAATAGGTAACCTTCTCTTCCTATCGAATTCCAGAAGTTTCTAATGCCCAAGCGACGAGCAGGAAAAACCCAAGGTTCAAGAGAGGAAGATTTCCCATTGGGGTATAATTATGGATTATAGGTTGGTAACAAATAAGACTTGAAAGGATGTAATGTGTAGTAGTAGGAATTAGAGCATAACCGTATCAGAAAGTACAAAAACAGTTATCATATTTTATGGTTGTCAGTTTACCTCAGTTACCAGTTATACAGTCTTTCAGTTATCAAGTTTATGGTTATTTAATATGCCAGTATTCAGTTATTTAGTTACCAGATCTTCAATTTCCAATGTATCCAAATTCTAGTGACTTGTGAGTATACAATGATGCCTATGGGTGCTAAAAGAAAATGTAATTAACAATGATTATAGCAAAGTCTTCACATGATTTAGGTCCGGAATAAGACCCAAGACTCGTCGGATGGTGCAGGAAGTGATTTATCATATGATGGTACACTCTGAAGGACAAGTTTGTGTATGGTACCTCACAAAATAATTTCATTTTAATTCTTGAAAATGGAGTCACATGTGGGATGAGGATAGTTTAGATTTCAGACCCCACAATGTAATAGGTTAAGAATTTAACCGCAACGAGCATATAATTGATCACTATAGTTTTGGACAAAAAAGTGCCTAAGGGCAAAATACCTAGCAGTCAGAAACATTTGTTATTACCAAAGATATGTTTTCAGTACAACTCATGCATATGACTAAGAAGATATAATGTACGAAATGAGAACCAAGAGCAACCGATGTTGAATTTTAGGGTATGATTTTAAGTTGTTCAGATTTATTCAAATCAGAACTAGAAAGTACCACGTTAGTAAGTTACTTCAAGAAGCAGTTATTATTATGAGATAAAAAATGAAAATTCCGCCTTAGGTTATATGACTAACTATTTACCACGGATGTTTATAGTCTTATATGATTTTAAAGTGCATAGAAAGTTTGGGGTTAGATATTCCAATTTTATTTAAGGCGGATGAAATTTTCCTAAGCGTGATCCATGTACATAGTTTAAAAAGAATAGTATGCGACCGTAGAATAAGGTCGGATGGTGAGGGAAGTTAAGAATAACCTTATGCTTCACTTTAGTTATTCAAAGCAGAACAAGAAGACATGAGGCTTGCAGGCTGTTAGTAAAAGAATAGTAAGTAAGTTCTGAGTGGATATAGTGAATTAGCAATTTCAGCAGAACTAGTAGAGGTATGATTTGATTTACTTAGCCAGGTTAACATTAGTGAGTGGGTAACAGTTTGAAATACCAAACGCGTGTTAGAGACCAAAGATTTTAAGTTAAACCCGATGTATAGTGAAAGTGGAAGAAAACAAAATCAGCTAGACAGTAAGAGAGCAAGCTACAAAAGAATAGCCTTTAAGAGTTATCGAAAAAGGGTTTGCCCAAGATTTACAGTGTGAGCATAGTTAAATCATTAAGATTGTATAGGATAGTTGTGAATATATTAGTTTTCCATTTATGTAAGTAATTTAGTTTTTCCTAGTAAGAAAGATTACTCATAAGTAAGTCGGAAGATGAGTCATCATTAACATAAAACGCAAAGAATTGCATAATATTAGGAAAGTTGTTCAGATCCCAACAAAAGAGAAGGATCCACAAGTACAAGACCTTAACCTTTGGTATAAGGCGGAGATGTGAAAATTGTCATCAAGACGAGTTAGAGATTTGAAACTCACATAGTTAGAATGGGATATAAAAACTATAAAATCATGCCCAGTTATGTATCACGAGGGTAGTGCCATTACATGAGACTCTAATCTTCAGAGTACTGGTCAAGACTTTGCTCAGAACAATACTATAAGGTTTCTTAGGAAGTGGCTTAAAAAACTAATCAAGTATGTGAAGTATAGCTCATGATTGAGGCAGACAAGAGAACTATGGTGAAATAAGTTCACCGCTTAGCCAAGCAAGGGGTTCGACTTTCGGACTTCGAAGATGGTGGAGTTATTGTCCAGAATATGACTTGTTCCTCCTTCGTAGTTGAAGTGAAGGAGAAACAGTTTGATGATTCCTACTTGTTGCAACTGAGAGAAGGGATTCACAAGCATAATACAATGGCTTTTGAACAAGGGGGAGATGTTGGTACTTTGAGGTACAAAGGCGGACTATGCGTTCCAGATATAGATAGGCTCAGAAAGCGGATTATGTCTGAAGCCTAGAATGAAAAAGAATGTCGCAGAATTTATTGGTTCCACAAAGATGTATCATGGTCTTAAGGAGATTTATTGGTGGAACGACATGAAAAAGAATGTCGCAGAATTTGTGGCCAAGTGTCCGAATTGTCAGCAAGTGAAAGTCAAGCAGCAGAAAGCCCTATGTTTTACCATTGAATACATATATTCTTTGAGTTGAGATGGTAAATATGGATTTTATAACATGATTATCTCCCTGATTTTGAAAGCATGATTTGATTGGGTGGTTATAGATCGACTTAACAAGTCAGCACACTTCTTGCCAATAAAGACCACATATTCATTAGAGGATTATGCCAAGTTGTATATCCAAGAAATTGCCTGATTGCATGGCACTCTATTGTTCATCATCTCAGATTGTGGTGCTCAATTTACAATGAACTTTTAGAAACCTTTCATAAAGGATTATGCACAAGAATAAACCTCAGCATAGTTTTTCATCCTCGGATAGATGGCCACGCAGAGTGCACTATTCAGACACTTTGATATTTCCTTTATTTTAAAGGTAATTGGGATGATCATATACCTTTCATCGAGTTTGCTAATAATAACACCTACCATTCTAGTATCAAGATGGCACCATACAAAGCTCTATATGGGTGAAGGTACAGATCGCCAATTGGTTGGTTTGAAGTTGGCGAACCAGAGTTGGTGGGACCAAATTTGGTCTATCAAGCTATGGAGAAATTCAAGTTGATCCAAGAGAATTTGAAGACGGCCGAGAGTTGCCAAAAGTCCTGTTTAGAGGTACGATGTAGAGACCTAGAGTTTCAAGTTGATGATTGGGTATTTCTGAAAGTTTATCCTATGAAAGGTGTTATAAGATTTGGGAAGAAAGGAAAGCTCAATCCCAAATACATAGGGCCGTATAGGATCCTACAAAGAATTAGACAAATAGCTTATGAGTTAGAGTTGCCACCAGAATTGGCGGTTGTACACCCAGTATTTCACGTGTCATGTTATAACATTCAAGTTTCCAGTATTCAGATATTTATGTCAATTCAATACTCATAAAATCATGTCAGTTCAATACTCAGATACTCATGTCAGTCCATTACTCAGATATTCATGCCAGCTTATTACTCAGATTTTGATATCAGTTTAGTACTCAAATATTTGTGTCAGTTAAGTATTCATATATCCATGTTAGTTCAGTATTCACGTATCCATGGCAGACCAGTATTCACGTGTATGTTTCATGTTAAGCATATTATGATGCCATGTGAGGCTTGTGTTATGCTTTGTTAGCTGGCGGGTGTTTCAGAGAAATGTTGAAGGTGACTAATCTTTTCATTCAGAACTTATATTATAATCTCCATGTCTTTTAGTATTCAGTCAGTTCAATAGTCAGTTTGTTTAGTAGTCATTCAGTTCAGTACCTATTCAGTTCAGAATCTTAGCATTTTAGTAATCATGTATTCATTCGGTTTAGTATGCATGTGTTCATGACAGTCCAGTGTTCACATGTTTCCATCATACCCGTTTAAGGTCCATAGTTAGTCGTAGTTACAGTCATGACAATCATTCAAAGATGAATGATACCAAGGAGGAGATAATATAACACTCCGTAAATGTGGATTTAGCGTGGATGTGTTAAATGAGTATTAATGTGACATTTTAGACATTTGAAGTCCTATCGGGATATGGGTGGAAATAGCTGTTTTGGAATCAAGAAGGAGAGTGAGGTGCATAAGATTTGGTAAAATCGACTAAGTTTATGGAAGGTATGTCTTACAGACTCATTTCATGAAACTATTTAACTTAAAACATAAAAGTTATAGCCCTTTTAAATACCTTTCCAATGATAAAATGTGGAGCCGAAACGGATCTCTGTGCAAAAGGTTATGTGTGTTTTACTAGACAATGCGCAGTCTACGCGTCCGGCTGTCCCATGGGCGGCAGAGCACTTGTGGCAGTGCCACTGCCCTTAGTGCGCATTCAGGTGCGTGGTTGGTCCTTCAGCTGTGTGGGCATGCACTTGGAGGGCCGTTTTAAAAGCCCTACCTCGTTCCCTACATCCAAAACATGAAAATTTTCTCTAGAAAGGAAAGTTCTCAAGAACCCAACTTCCTCCAAGGTCCCTCCATCATCCAAGGTAAGTTCTAATGATGATTTTAAGTTAATTCCAATTCTCCGACGCCTTATTAACATGGGTAAACCCTTCAAATCATTTGATATTTGATTGAGACATTATCTTTGAGAGAAGAAACCCTAGAACTCGAATTCAAGAGGATTGAACTTCAAAAAGGTAATGCTTCTACTCCCTAATCATTTATAGTTATGAATTGATGAGTTTTTAAGAGAATAGTAGATAGGTTTGATAAAGGGAATCATATGAACTATGCTAAGGTTTTGGGTTGTTGACATAAGATTGTTACAGTCATTTTGGTTATGAGAAAATGGTGTTAGTTACATCTATTTAGGATTGTAGAATCACCTAGAAGTAGTAGAATGAGAATTGGGTGAAAAAAACACCATTAATGAGGGCTCTGAGGCTTTACGACCAAAAGGTGTTTGATAAAATTCCTAAGTTACCAAAACATGAGCCTTAGTGATATTTTTGGTTCATCTTGATATATAATGTCGTAGATTATCGTTGAAAGAGGCAACGAACATTGTGATATGCATAAAAAGGCCAGCATCAAGGTATGTGAGCCTAACTCTCTATGTTTGGGAATGTTAATGATTCTCCCTACACTACGGTTCTTTTACAACATTACTAATTGCCTTAGAAATATAGTTAAGCTTAGTTCCTTGAATAGTTTCAGAACTTCTATTCTCTAGCTTCGTAATTCGTTCATGACTTTCATTCCGAACGTTGTGAGATCAGTGCGTAATCAATATAGACTTGTGTTTGATGCCCATGAGTCTCAGTCTAGATTACTCAGTATGTCATAAAAAATTGAATCATAAGTTCTCATAATCAGTTCGTGAATACATGTCTCACTCTAGTTCTATTCAGCATTCCAGTATCATGTAACTCAGCATGGTTTAGTATTTCAGTATCATGTATTGTAGTATGATTCTCAATTCTTGATTTTAAATCCATGAATGTTGAAAACCTGTATTTGGGCCTGAGGCCGCAGTTTATGCTTTATGCATCTTTGGGCCTGAGGCCGCAATTTATGCTTTATGCATCTTTGGGCCTGAGGTCGCAGTTTATGCTTTATGCATTTTTGGGCCTGAGGCCACAAGTAGCCCGAGGGTGCAGCTTGTGCACATATATATTGGTCCTGAGACCGCAGTTTATTTATTCATATAAACATGTGGTTCATCATTCAAAAGAGGGAGTATTTATATCCTTATTTCCTTATTCAGTTATCAGTTATCACTTATCAGTTCAGTTTCACTTTCAGTATTTATATTTATTTCTTTCAGTTACTTTACATACCAGTGCAATTCTAATGTATATGTGTCTATTTTGCCCGGGGCCTGCACCTCACGATGTAGGTAACGATTTATAGGTTGACGATTCAAAGCGCTAGGATTCTTGTACCAGTTATATGGTGAGCCCCATTTCTTTCGAGGCATTATCATTACTTTATAGTCTTCCAGTATTTATAGACAGTCAGTGTTCTCGGTACTTCATTAAAGGCTTCATAGACTAGAGTAACAGTTAGACAGAGTCGCAGGCTTTTCATGTTAAGCAATGTTGGCTACAAATATGTTTTAGACTTATATTATTATTTCTACACTTGATTTATATCATTCAAACTTTCAGTATATCAGCATGTGTTAGTTTATCTTCCACATTTAGTATGTTATGATATCACATATTGATTCAGTTAGTCAGTTGGTTCGCTCGGTCATATGCAGTCAGGCACCGAGTGTCATGTTACGTCCAGGACCAGGTTTGGGGCGTGACAATTATACTCATACTACACTTCTGCACCTTGCGTGCTGATCTTGGAGCAGTGTAGCTGTGGAAGACGAAACCTTGCATTAAAGACATACCCGTATTCCAGATTCGAACAACCTCTTGTTCATGGTAGTTTAGTATTTTCAATTCTGTTTATGTAAATTTCAAACAGATATTGTATTTATTCTTCATATCGAATTTGAAAATCTAGATCATAATAAGTCATGACTTGTACTACTAGTCCTTGGGAGGTTATATAGAATTCAGTCATTTTATTACTTGTTATTAATAATCTATCATTTGAGTTACCTTGTTCTATGTTAGGCTTACCTGGCATAGGGGTTAGGTGCCATCACGACTAGGTTGATTTTAGGTCGTGACAGGTTGGTATCAGAGTACTAGGTTTATAAGTTCTACGAGTCATGAGCAAGTGTCCAGTAGAGTCTTAAGGATGTATATGATAATGCCCATACCTATCTTCGAGAGGTTACATGTCATTTAGGAAACTTCCATTCTTTCTTTCCTTATCGTGCGACCTTGTTTCAACTTGAAACCTGCAACTTTGATTCTTCATTTTTGTCTGTATGTAGTGTTGCGGATGGGCTGTGAAGGGCTATTAATGCTTGATTACCGTCGTGATGTATTGTCCAGGCTTAGATAATAATGTGTTAGTAGATCTCTCGGTTGTTCATTTGGGGAATGAAGATGATTCTTATATCTTGTCAACGAGTGTAGACTCAGGAGGATTAATCGGTTGCCTAGTTGTTGTGACCATGGTTGGTTCATGGGAAGGTGTTGATTTGAGTCTAGCCGGTGGGTTATCTCCTGCATGAAGATTTGAGGTCGTGTGTTTCGTCTGAGGCTTCTATTCAGTAGGGTGCTTATCTTTTCATATCGGAGCATTTGAGGAAGTTGGCTTGACCGTCACAAGGATAGGTATGCACTTGGCAGAGTCTTTGGAGTATTTTATGATAGAATTACATAAGTTTGTGAAGAATTCAGGTGACTAACAGCACGGGACCGGGACAACTATGAAGGAAGGGCATTGTAGGTTATAGGTGATGTGTTCTATGTCTTTGAGCCAAGTGAGGGAGTCTGCTATCTATGATCGGATTGCATGGTAATGCGTATATTAGCTCTTGGACTTGGATGTGCTTCTAGATTGTCTATGACTTGAGAAAGATTTCATTGAGGATGATTTCAAGTGAGGGATCGGTTAGATGTATGATGTGCTACACCTTTATGATAATATAGAGGTATTGGGATGACTATCGACAAAGTTTTGATGTGTTTAAGATTCACATGTGGTATTTAAGGATTTTCAGATTTGTATATGGCCAAGTATTGAAATTGATAGTGGACGGTGTATAGAATTGTGGCACTTCTATATCAATATGGACTTACATGGCAGTATTAGAGAGATGCAAAAAATAGCTCAGTATCGCAGAAGGCCCCTTCAGAGCGAGCATTTTGGATTGAGTTACTTTTGGGTTTGGCAGTCTGAGTGAGTCGGTTGGGTAAGAGAGAAATCAGTTCGGATGGTTTGATTATGTGTTAATGAGTTTCGAAGAAACTCACAATGATTATGGCCATGGTTTGGGATTGATTTCTTTTACGAGTATAGGAGGTGTGTTGCGTGTGGTGATGTCCTCCAAAATTTAGTTAAAGGGAAGGTTCTTGGTTGATGAGGTGTTCACCATACCTATGGTTCAAAGTTTATTATGAAATTTTTATATTTTTCCAAGTTAGCATGATAGTGGTGGTGCGTCATGTGGGATTGAAAGTTGCGAGTACAAGGTTGTAGTTTATTTCGAAGGGAATATCATGAGTTCTAAAAGGCATGGATGATTTTAGATGTTTAAGAGAATGCTGGCACTATTTGATATCGCCTGAGAAGAGTGTGCATTTTAGGAGGTGCATTGTATTTTGACTTGCAGATACTTGACCAGTGTTACAGTGATTGCCTGGTTTTGGACTACTAAGGTGTAGGTTTTGTTAAGTGGTGCAAAAGATTTATGTGGGTATTTTCCATAAGGTGATGGTGTATGAGTGATGTATTAGCCATTTGAGTAGTGGAGTTGGGATCGAATATGGAGATTTCGGTATTCATGAGGTTTAGAGACTGGATGTTCTCATGGGTAGACTATTTCTTGGTTATAGACTGTGAAGATATGTTAAGAATTGGATAACTGAGAATATGTGTTATGGACTTTTGGAAGGTTATATACATGTTTGGGAATGATCAGAATTGGTTTGGGGGCTTTTTGTAGGCCTAATAAGAATGTGTGTTCTATATCGGATCGGGTTTGCTTACTCCTACGCAACCTTTACTGTAGGTATATCATTAGGCAGAATGCATGTTATTCATGCCCTGGACTATGTTGTGTGTTTCTCACTCATGCTATGATGGTTTGTGGGGCTACTTGATTACTCACACGCAGGTGGTGGTCCTATTTAGGCATTGTGGCAGTATCTCTTGTGATGTCAATTTGCTTATTGCACTTTCATTGTGCTTACCTTTTTCTATAGTGCGTTATGCTTATTCATCCTCCCATAATGGTATTTATGTACTTTATCGTGCTTGATGTTAATGCACATGTCTTTAGTGAGCACGAGCACTTAGCTCGATAGGTATTCGGTAGACTGATATGATTGCACCGTGTTGCGCACCACAATGGTAGTGTGTGTGATCGGGTTGCACGCCTCAATAGCACTATGATGAGATATGGTCCCTTATGCTTATTTGATATCTTTTGCTTCTACATTGTGGAAATAGTTCATAGAAAGATGTTCAATATTACCCTGCTTGTTAAACTTGCTTGGTAGCTTTCTTATTTATCCCTCTTACTATTATCTGTCATATCTGAGTTATTGCTTGTTTTGTGTACGGACCACATTATGTGCAATTCCATGTGGCTTTTGGTGTGACTTGTCGGTTGGGCTGCTTGTACTGGGTGAGACCAGGTATTTGGACCTGGAATTTGCACTATTGTATGGGGACAAAGAATGTTTGGGAAAATAATACCATATTTCTGCTCAAAATTTGGCAATAGTCTTTGTTGGACAAGAGAACTCCATGATTTGTTGAGTGGTTATGAATTTCTACATGGTTATATCATCATTGGCAGTGTTGCGAGGGTCTGAAATGAGGTTTTATTTGATATGCAGTATATTACCGGTATCGGGCTTGGAAAAGAGCAGCTATTGTGGTCGGAAGCTATTGTTGTGAGTACATGAGTTATGTGGCACATCGTGCGGTTTGACATTGGCATTGGATTAACAACTTGATGCAACTTGTTGAGATTGATACAGTGTATATATGCAAGGATCAGATCTTATAGGGGGTTATGGATGTTGGAATTTGGTTCCATGCCCTGTGGGCTAAGGTCGAAGGAAGAATCTTCGGTTGGGGTCATGTTCATAGGCTTAATATGGATCGTGGTGGCATAGGACTACTCATGGGTATGAGTATGATGAACTTAATCAGCTAATTGACGGCTTTAGAGTGACTCTTGGCACGTTCGAGGACGAATATATGTTTAAGTGAGGGCGAATATAATGACTCGATCAGTCGTTTTGAGTACTAGCTTTTCTTTATGTGTTACAAACTTTTCATAGCTCTATTTGATAATTTATAACTTGCGTGTGTGGTCCGTATCAATTTTCAAAAATTTTAAATGTAAATTTCTAAAGAAAATGTGATTTTTGACTTTAAAAACGACTAGAGTTAACCACGGTTAACATTTTTAGTAAACGGCCTCGGATCGGTATTTTGATGATTTTGATAGGTTCATATGATTATTTTGGACTTGTAGGTATGCTTAGTTGGGCACTAGATGACCCGAGGGTGTTTTGGCGTATTATGTGAAAATTGGAAAAACGAGTTTAAACTTGAAAAATCTTGAGTTTCAATGATCGATTCTTGAATTTTGATGATTTGAGCTAGCTGTCACGACCCAAAATCCTAACATTGCGTGATGGAACCTATCGTCATACTAGGCAAGCCGACATTTATGAAATAACTCCAACACTTAGCAGAAAATGGATTTAAAATAGTTTAAATGATAACAAGTTCTCATAAACAGGATAGAAAATCCAAAATACGACACTGAAATTCCCAACATCAGGGTGTCACTGAGTACATGAGCATCTATACATCACAAGTCTGGAAAACACTGTCCAATATAGTCTGAAACCAAATACAATAAGTGGAAAGATAGGGAAGGAGAAACAAGGTATGCAAAACGCCGGAAGCTACCTCGAAATCTCCAGAAGATCAACTATGCGCGGAAATCAACACCCATTGCGTTCGGGAATACCTGGATCTGCACACGAAGTGCAGGGTGTAGTATGAGTACAACCAACTCAGTAAGTAATACGTTACTAAATAAGGAACTGAAAGTAGTGACGAACTTCACAGTTATAGTTCAATTACAGTGATTTCAAATAAGAAAGGAGGCATGCTTACAAAGTTCGACAATTAAGGCCAAAACAGTAATTTCATGTCAAGTTCAACTGAAACAGAGTGTAATATCTTCAAGAAATTATAAAGGCAATGATACATAACAGCTAAGTGCAACAATAATGAGATCAAATGCATCCTCTCAGGGCCACAGTCACTCAACCATCCCATTCACTCAGCACTCAGCACTTGCACTCAGTAGGTACCTATACTCACTGGGGGTGTGTGCAAACTCCGGATGGGCTGCTTCAGCCCAAGCGCTATAAACTGCACGAATAACTCACGTGCTGCACAGATAACTCACGTGTTGCACGGACAAATCACGTGTTGCACGGACAACTCACGTGCTATAATATAATATCTGGATCCGCATGGACAACTCACGTGGTGCACGTAATATCTGGATCTGCACAGATAAAAAATATATTGCACGGATAACTCACGTGCTATAGTATAATACCTCACAATCAGGCCCTCAGTCTCACTCAGTCATCAACCTCTCCAGTCTCTTGGGCTCTTAGAAGTCATAATAATCAGCCCAGACAACAATGATATGATGCATAAAAAATGAATAATAGAGACTGAGATGTAATATACAAATAAACTGTAACTACGTACAAACAGCAATTTAGCAGATAATTCAACATGTACATGACCTATGTGGGTCCCTACAATGCCAACACGTAGTCTAAACATGATTTGTGGTTAAATTTCTCTAATACATGGAAAATATACAGATAACAGCAGATTATACAACTACACGGTTCCACGGAATTTGACAAAGTCGTAATTCCTATGGTGCATGCCCACACGCCCGTCACCTAAGCATGTGTGTTACCTCAAAACCAAATACATGACATAAAATATGGGGTTTAGTACCCTCAGAACCAAATTTGGAACTGTTACTTACCTCGGTCCGAGCAAATCTCTACTCCAACACACCCTTGCCTTGCAAAACAGCATCTGAATACCTCGAATCTAGGCATAAACAATGTGATATAATCCATACGGGCTAAAAGCAACAACTCCATAAGGAAATGCTAAGTTATTAATCAAAATAAAAAAAATCGGCTCAAAAGCCAGTCCCATGGACCACGTCTCAAAATTGGATAAAAGTCACAACTCCGAAAGCCCTCTCAACCACGAGTCCAACCATACCAAATCTATCAAAATCCGACACCAAATCGTCCCCGAAATCCCCACATCAAATTCTCCAAATCCCTAGCCTCAAACTCCCAATTTAAACCTTAAACACACACCAACTAGTTGGGAAAATCAATGGGGAAGCAATATTATTGATCAAAAATAAGCACAAGGGTCTTACCATAAGAATTCGCTCGAAAACCCTCTCAAAAATCGCCTAAACCGTGCTTGAAATGTTTGAAATGAAGCCAAAATCGCGAACCCTTGTTTTAATAATCTGCCTAGACTTTTCGCACATGTGGCTATATATCCGCACCTGCGGAACCGCTTCTGCGGTCGAATCCCCGCTTTTGCAGAAGCCACTTATATTCCTCAGGTCCGCATCTGCACTCCATGTTCCGCACCTGTGGAGCCGCTTCTGTGGCCTTCCATCCGCTTCTGCAAAAACATGCCCCTCTCTCAATTTCGCATCTGCGTAAACCCAACCGCATCTATGGCATCGCAGGTGCGGAAGTGACCTCACACCTGCGACCTCTGCTCACCTCCTCCCTGGTCGCTTCTGCGGTACACCTCTCGCTTCTGCGAGACCGCATCTGCGATCCCCACTCCGCTGGTAAGATTACACCAGAACATGTGAGCTTTAGCACTTCCCACAAACTTCAAATCGTTCTGTTAACCATCCGAAATCAACCCGAGGCCCCTCGGGACCTCAACCAACATACCAACAAGTCTTAACACCTCATACTAACTTAGTCGAGCCTTCAAACCACCACGAACAATATCAAAAACATAAATCGCATATAGATTCAAGCCTAATGAACTTTGAACTTCTAATTTCTACAAACGATGCCTAAACCTATCAAAGCATATCTGATTGACCCCAAATTTTGTACACAAGTCACAAATGACACCATGGACCTACTCTAACTTCCGAAATTGGAATCCGACCCCGATATCAAAAAGTCCACTCCTGGTCAAACTTTCCAAAAATTCAACTCTCGCCATTTCAAGCCTAATTCCACTACGGACCTCTAAATCACAATCCCGACATGCTCCTAAGTCCAAAATCACCTAACGGAGCTAATGAAACCATAAAAACTCCGTTTCGGAGTCGTTTACTCAAAGATCAACATCCGGTCAAGTGTTTCAACTTAAGCTTTCAACCGTGAGACTAAGTGTCTCATTTCATCCTGAAATCACATCGGACTCGAACCGACTACCCCGTCAAGTCACATAACAATTATAAAGTACAAAATGAGTAGTAAATGGTGGAATGGAGCTACAACTCTCAAAATGACCGGCCAAGTCGTTACATCCTCCCTCTCTTAAACAAACGTTCATCCTCGAACGGGTCTAGAAACATACCTGGAGTCTCAAATAGGTGTGGATATTTGTTCCGCATATCCCGCTCGGTCTCCCAAGTAGCCTCCTCAACTGGCTGACCTCTCCACTGCACCTTTACTGAAGCTATGTCCTTCCACCTCAACTTTCAAACATGCCGATCCAAAACAGCCACCGGCTCCACATCATAAGTCAGATCACCATCCAACTGAACTGTGCTGAATTCCAAAACATGAGACGGATCACTAAAATACTTTCGGAGCATAAAAACATGAAATATTGGATGCATACTCGACTAACTAGGTGGCAAGGCAAGCTTGTAAGCCACCTCCCCAATCCTATGAAGTACCTCAAATTGACCAATATACCGAGGGCTCAACTTTTCCTTCTTCCCGAACCTCATAAAACCCTTCATAGGTGAAACCTTGAGCAATACCTTCTCCCAAACAATGTAAGCAACATCACTGACCTTCCTATTGCCATAACTCTTCTGTCTAGACTGTGTCGTGCGAAGCCGCTCCTGAATCATCTTAACCTTGTCCAAAGCATCCTGGACCAAGTCAATACCCAATAGCCTAGCCTCCCCAGGCTCAAACTAACCCACCGGAGATTTACACTGTCTCCCATACAAAGCCTCATACGAAGACATCTGAATGCTTGACTAGTAGCTGTTGTTGTAGGCAAACTCCGCGAGTGGCAGAAACTGATCCCAAGAACCCCCAAAATCAATGACACAAGCGCATAGCATATCCTCCAATATTTGAATAGTGCGCTCGGATTGTCCATCCGTTTGAGGGTGAAACGATGTGCTCAACTCAACCTTGGTACCCAACTCTCACTGCACGGCTCTCAAACACTGCGATGTGAACTGCGTGCCCCGATCTGAAATGATGGACATTGGCACGCCGTGGAGGCGAACAATCTCTCGGATGTAAATCTCAGCCAACCGTTCTGAAGTATAAGTAGTCCCAACTAGAATGCAGTGCGCGGACTTGGTCAGCTGATCCACAATCATCCAAATAGCATCGAACTTCCTCGAAGTACGTGGGAGCCCAACTACAAAATCCATCATGATCCGCTCCCATTTCCACTCTGGAATCTCCAACCTCTGAAGCAATCCGCCTGGTCTCTGATGCTCATACTTTACCTGCTGACAGTTGAGGCACCGTGCTACAAACCCCACTATATCACTCTTCATTCTTTTCCACTAATGATGCTGCCTCAAGTCCTGATACATCTTTGCGGCACCCGAATGAATGGAATACCGCGAATTGTGGGCCTCCTCATGAATCAACTCATGTAGCGCATCCACATTAGGCACACAAATCCGACCTTGCATCCTTAATACCCCATCATCCCTAATAGTAACATTTCTGGCATCAACGTGCTGAACTGTGTCCTTAAGGACAAGCAAATAAGGGTCATCATATTGGCGCTCTCTGATACGATCATATAAAGAAGACTGCAAAATCACACAAGCAAAACTCTGCTCGGCTCGAAAATATCTAATCTGACAAACTAGTTGGCTAAGGCCTGCACCTCCAAGGCTAAAGGCCTCTCTTCTACTGGTAGATATGCTAAACTCCCCAAACTCTCCGCCTTGTGATTCAAGGCATCGGCCACCACATTGGCCTTTCCGGGATGATAGAGGATGGTGATGTCATAATCCTTAAGCAGCTCCAACCATCTCCGTTGCTGCAAGTTAAGATCCTTTTGTTTAAATAGATGTTGTAGACTTTGGTGATCGGTGAAAACCTCATAAGGAACACCATACAAATAGTGCCGCTAGATCTTCAAAGCATGAACAATAGCTGCTAACTCGAGGTCCTGGACGGGATAGTTCTTCTCGTGCACCTCCAGCTGTCTAGATGCGTAGGCAATCACCTTACTGTCCTGCATCAACAATGCACCGAGACCAATGCATGACGCATCACAATATATGGTATACGACCCCGAACCAGTAGGCAACACCAATATTGGGGCTGTAGTCAAAGCAGTCTTGAGTTTTTGAAAGCTCTCCTCACAATCCTCGGTCCACCTGAATGGAGAACTCTTCTAGGTCAATCTGGTCATAGGTTCTGCAACAGACGAGAAACCCTCTACAAAATGATGGTAATACCCCGTCAAACCAAGAAAACTCTGAATCTCCGTAGTTGAGGATGGTCTGGGCCAACTCTGTACTACTTCAATCTTCTTTGGATCTACCTTTATCCCCTCACTCGATACCATATGGCCCAAAAATGCCACTGAATCTAGACAGAAATCACACTTCGAAAATTTTACATACAACTTCTCCTCCCTTAAGGTCTGGAGCACAGTCCTCGGGTGCTGCTCATGATCCTCCCGACTCCGGGAGTACACCAGAATGTCATCAATAAACACAATGATGAATGAGTCAAGATAGGGCTGCAATACACTATTCATCAAGTGCATGAATGTTGTTGGGGCATTGGTTAGCCCAAAAGACATCACAAGGAACTCGTAATGACCATACCGAGTTTTGAGGGTAGTCTTCAGGATATCTGGCTCCCGAATCTTCAACTGATGATAGCTTGGACGCAAGTCGATCTTAGAGAACACCCTAGCACCGGGAAGCTGATCAAATATGTCATCAATATGTGGCAGTGGACACCTGTTCTTCACTGTAACCTTGTTCAACTGGCGATAATCAATACACATTTTCATCAAACCATCCTTCTTCTTTAGAAACAACACAGGAACACCCCCAAGGCGACACACTAGGCCTAATAAAACCCTTATCAAGGAGTTCCTGAAGTTGCTCCTTCAATTCCTTCAACTCAGTCGGTGCCACACGCTATGGTGGAATAGAAATGGGATGAGTGACCGGTGCCAAGTCAATACCAAAATCAATATCCCTGTTGGGTGGCATGCCTGGCAGGTCTACATGAAACATATCCGGAAAATCTTGCACCACCGGGACAAAATCAATAGCAGGAGTATCAACTCTAACATCCCTCACAAAGGCCAAATAAGATAAACAACCCTTCCCAACCATCCGTTGGGCCTTCAAATATGAAATCACTCTATTGGGAACATAGTCTAGAGAACCTCTTCACTCGATCCTTGGAAATCCCGGCATCGCCAATGTCAGGGTCTTAGCATGACAATCCAGAACAGCATGACATAGAGACAACCAATCCATACCCAAGATCACATCGAGATCCACCATACTAAGCAATAAGAGGTCAGCTCTAGTCTCTAATCCCCCAATGGTCACTACACATGACTGATATACACGGTCTACAATAATAGTATCGCCCACTGGCATAGATACACGAACAGATAAAACTAAGGACTCATGGGTCATATCCAGATAATGAGATAAATACGATGATACATATGAATAAGTGGAACTAGGGTCAAATAACGCAGAGGCATCCCTGTGGCATACTGAGATAATACATGTGATCACTACATCGGAGGCAACAATATCTGGTTTGGCAGGGATAGCATAGAATCGGGACTGACCGCCCCCTGCTCGTCCTCCCCCTCTAGGTCGACCTCTAGCTACCTAGGCCCCACCCCGAGTTGGCTGAGTGGGTGGAGTAACTGCTGGTGCTGGTGCCATCGGCCGAGAACTCTGTTGTGGAGCCCCACTCAACAACCTAGGGCAAGCTCTTTTGATATGATCAAAGTCTCTACACTCAAAATAACCCCTCCTGTGACGGAACTACTGCTCCGGATAACCCGAGGAACTACCTATAGAAGCCTGAGCGGACGAGGCATAGTAAGAACTCTGCGCTTGTAGTGTACTAAATGAAGACTGGCCTGAATAAGCATTGTGAGAACCGTGGCTAGCTGATGCGCCACGATGAGCTGGACAAGTCGTCTGGGCAGGCCTATAAGGTCGACCCCTACTGTGGTAGGACTGCCCCCAGAAGGTACACCACCAAAATCGCTCGAACCTCGAGGCCTCTTAGCCTCCCTCTCACCCCGCTCCTAACTACGAACCATCTCTATCTGCCGAGCAATGTCAATCACCTCGTCAAAAGTGATACCAGATACCCTTTCTCTAGTCATAAGCAATTGCAGCTGATACGTGAGGCCATCAATGAACCTCATGATCCTCTCCCTATCAGTGGGAACCAACTAAACTGCGTGACGAGCTAACTCAGAAAACCTCATCTCGTACTGGGTCTCAGACATGCCATCCTGTCGAAGCTGCTCAAACTGTCTGCGCAACTCATCCCTACGAGACTGCGGCACGAACTTCTCCAAAAAGAGAACGGAGAACTCCTGCCATGTAAGTGGTGCTGCACCAACCGGCATGCGCCTCTCATAAGCCTCCCACCATCTGAAGGCAGCCCCAAAAAATTAAAAAGTAGTGAACGAGAGCCCATTGGTCTCCAGAATACCTGTTGTACGAAGCATCCCCTGGCACTTGTCCAAGAAGCCCTGGGCATCCTCCGACTTCACTCCGCTAAATCATGTAGGCCGAAGCCTCTCAAATATCTCAGGTCTCCTCTACTCATCATCAGTCATAACGGGGACCACCGGGGCCTAAGTAGCTGCACCCGGCTAGGCTGGTAGCACCTCCGCGTCTGAAGTCCTTGTATCGCCTGCTCTGAAGTACGGGCAGTGGAGGTATGAGTACCTCCCTTGGCCTGAGAAGTGGCTGGTACGGCCTGAGCCGATACCACCTGAGCAAGGACTGTACAAACTATCAATATCTGGGCCAACGCCTCCTAAAGGCCTGGAATCACCATGGGCACAACCGGTGCCTGAGCTGGCCCCACTGGCTCAACTGTATCTCGAACCTGCTCCTGAGCTGCAGGTGCTGCTCTAACTGATGTACGAGCTGTACCTCTACCCCTACTGAAACCTCGGTCTCTCGTGGACCTAGTTGGTGATACGGGTGGTTGTCCATCCTGTCTGGTAGCATGCGTCCTCACCATCTGTGAGAGAATAGAATACAGAAGTTTAGTTACCGGAAACAACAAATCCGTACGACAAGAATACAAGAATGTGGAATTTCCTAAGGGTTCGGTAGCCTCTCAAAAATAAGTACAGACGTCTCCGTAGTGATCCATAAGAATCTACTAAACCTGCTCATGACTCATGAGACCTATGTAACCTAAGCTCGGATACAAATTGTCACGACCCAAAATCCTAACATGTCTTGATGGCGCCTATCGTAGTACTAGACAAGCCGACATTTATGAAATAACTACAACACTTAGCAGAAAACAAATTTAAAACAATTTCAATGATAACAACTTCTCATAAACAGGATAGAAAATCGAAAATAAGATGCGAAAATTCCCAACATCGGGGTGTAACTGAGTACATAAGTATCTATACATTACAAGTTTGGAAAACACTGTCTAATTTAGTCTGAAAATGAATACAATAAGTGGAAAGATAGGGAAGGAGAAACAAGGTCTGCGAAACACTGGCAGCTACCTCGAAATCTCCAGAAGATCAACTATGCGCGGAAATCAACACCCACTACGTCCGAGGACACCGGATCTACACACGAAGTGCAGGGCGTAGTATGAGTACAACCAACTCAGCAAGTAACAATACTAAATAAAGAACTGAAAGTAGTGATGAGCTTCACAGTTATAGTTCAATTACAGTGATTTCAAATAAGAAAGTGGGCATGCTTTCAAGTTCGATAATTAAGGCCAAAATAGTAATTTCATGTCAAGTTCAACTGAAAAAGAGTGTAATATCTTCCAAAAATTATAAAGGCAGTGATACATGGCAGCTAAGTACAACAATAATGAGATCAAATGCATCCTCTCAGGGCCACAATCACTCAGCCTTCCCATTCACTCAGCACTCGGCACTCGCACTCAGTAGGTACCTGCGCACATTGGGGGTGTGTGCAGACTCCAGAGGGGCTCCTTCAGCCCAAGCGCTATAAACCGCATGTACAACTCACGTGCTTTAATATAATATCTGGATTCGCACAGACAACTCACGTGTTGCACGGACAACTCGCGTGTTGCACGGACAACTCGCATGCTATAGTATAATATCTGGATCCGCACGGAAAACTCACATATTGTACGGACAACTCACGTGCCATAGTATAATACCTCACAATCAGGCTCTCGGCCTCACTCAGTCATCAACCTCTCCAGTCTCTCGGGCTCTTAGAAGTCATAATAAGCAACCCAAACAACAATGATATGATGCATAAAAAATGAACAATAGAGACTGAGATGTAATATACAAATAAATTGTGACTGAGTACAAACAGCAATTTAGCATATAATTCAATATATACACGACCTCTGTGGGTCCCTACAATGCCAACACATAGTCTAAACATGATTTATGGTTAAATTTCTCTAATACATGGAGAATATATAGATAACAACAGATTATACAACTACACGGTTCCACGGAATTTGACCAAGTCATAATTTCTACGGTGCACGCCCACACGCCCGTCGCCTAGCATGTGCGTCACCTCAAAACCAAATACATGACACGAAATACGGTGTTTAGTACCCTCAGAACCAAATTTGGAACTGTTACTTACCTTAATCTGAGCAAATCTCTACTCCAACACACCTTTGCCTTGCGAAACGGCCTCTGAATGCCTCGAATCTAGGCATAAACAATATGATATAATCAATACAGGCTAAAGGAAACAACTCCATAAGAAAATGCTAAGTTATTAATCAAAATAAAAAATCGGCTCAAAAGCTGGCCCCCGGGCCCATGTCTCGAAATTTGATAAAAGTCACAAAACCTGAAATCCCTCTCAACCACGAGTCCAACCATATCAAATCTATCAAAATCCGACACCAAATCGTCCCCCAAATCCCCAAATCAAACTCTCCAAATACCTAGCCTCAAACTCCCAATTTACACCTTAAACACATACCAACTAGGTGGGAAAATCAATGGGGAAGCAATATTATTGATCAAAAATAAGCACAAGGTACTTACCTCAAGAATCCCCTCGAAAACCCTCTCATAAATCGCCTAAACTGTGCATGAAATGTTTGAAATGAAGCCAAAATCGCGAACCCTTGTTTTAATAATCTGCCCAGGCTTTTCGCACTTGCGGCCATATATCTGCACCTGCGGAACCGATTCTGCAATCAAATCCCCGATTCTGCGGAAGCCACTTAAATTCTTCAGGCCCGCATCTGCGTTCTATGTTCCGTACTTGTGGAGCCGTTTTTGCGGCCTTCCATCCGCTTCTGTGGAAACATGCCCCTCTCTCAATTTCGCATCTGCGTAAACCCAACCGCATCTGCGGCATCGCTGGTGCGGAAGTGACCTCGCACCTACGACCTCTGCTCACCTCCTCCCTGGCCACTTCTGCGGTTCACCTCTCGATTCTGGGAGACCGCACCTGCGATCCCCACTCTGCAGGTGCGATTACACTAGAACATGTGAGCTTCAGCACTTCCCACAAACTTCAAATCATTCTGTTAACCATCCGAAATCAACCTGAGCCCTCCGGGACCTCAACCAACATACCAACAAGTCTTAATACCTCATACAAACTTAGTCGAGCCTTCAAACCAGCTCGAACAATATCAAAAATAGATTCAAGCCTAATGAACTTTGAACTTTCAATTTCTACAAACGATGCCTAAACCTGTCAAAGCACATCTGATTGACCCCACATTTTGCACATAAGTCACAAATGACACCACGGACCTACTCCAACTTCCGGAATCATAATCCGACCCCGATATCAAAAAGTCCACTCCCGGTCAAACTTTCCAAAAATTCAACTCTCGCCATTTCAAGCCTAATTCCACTACGAACCTCTAAATCACAATTTGGACATGCTCCTAAGTCCAAAATCACCTAACGGAGCTAACAGAACCATCAAAACTCTGTTCCCGAGTCCTTTACTCAAAGATCAATATTCGGTCAAGCATTTCAACTTAAGCTTTTAATCGTGAGACTAAGTGTCTCATTTCATCCTGAAATCACTTCGAACTCGAACCGACTACCCCGAAAAGTGACATAACAGCTATAAAGTATAAAATGAGCAGTAAATGGGGGAATGGGGATACAACTTTCAAAACGACCGGTCGGGCTGTTACACTAGCGAACGCGTTTGTATGATGTTATTACACTTGTATGAATATTCAGATTGGAGTCTGAGAGGCTCGGGTGAATTTGGATGCTTAGCGGACTGATCTTTGACTTCATAGGATTGCTAGTGCAACTGACTTGCAGGTCTCGCATTTGCGAAGACCTGTTCGCAAATGCAAGCTTCGCATTTGCGATGCTAGGCTCGCATTTGCGATGGGGGAGATTGGGCTGTGAACTTCGTATTTGCGAAGTCTATATTGCATTTGCGAATAGGGGGTCTCCGCATTTGCGAATAATCGGTCGCATTTGTGACACATTGGACTTTGGGGGAAGCTTCGCATTTGCCACTGCCTAGGGTTCGCATTTGTGATAATTGAAGGCTCAGAGACAGGTCCACAATTGCGACCAGTTGTTCGCTTTTGTGAACAACGCAATTGCAAACAAGACTTCACTATTGTGACATCTTCAGGTGGGTTAAATGTTAGAATTTTAGGACTTAGCTCATTTTACACTATTTTTCAACCCTAGACTCCATAGAGGCGATTTTTGAAAAGCAATTTCTTTCAAAATTCATTGGTAAGCAACTTTAGCTTATTTTTCAATCAATTTCAATTAATTTTTGATGAATCTTATCATCAAATCTATGAATTTCAAAGTAGAAATTAAGGATTTTAGGTAGAATTTAGGAATTTGGTAAAATTAAGATTTAGATATCAAATTGAGGTCAGATTTCGAAACATAATCGGGATTTGGTTCGAATCTCGGATTTTGACCTCATGGGCCCGGGTTGACTCTTTATTGAAAATTTTAATTTAGTTAAAGATTGAACCTTTTTTCATTTGTGGGTAGTTTTTAAAGTTTGCTTTGAATTGTTTGAACGATATTTGGCTACATTCGATTGATTTGAAGGCTTATTCTAAAGGAAAAGTCGTGGTTGATTGTTGATTATGTTGTACAATGAGGTACGTGTCTTGCCTAGCTTTGTTGAGGGAATTTTTCCTACTAAATGAGATTATTTGCTACATGTGGGGGTCATGCATATACGAGGTGACGAGCGTGTATGCATGTGCCAGGGTTTCTATGCTCGGGAGGGAAATTATATGCTTCTTTGTACCTTGATAAACTTTGCGATTTTTCTAGCCTTAGGTTTTATTTGATTTCTATATTAATATGAGTACGAATTTTAATTCTAGAGACTGCGCTCTAACCTATTATAATTTGACTAAGTTTGATGGAATCTTTATGAAACTGTTGATGTGCAAGATTTGATCGTAACTATACCTAAAATACGACTACATTCCTATGTCCGTTATTTTTTAGATACTTGGGTTCCATGCTTATGTTGAAGATCATGTTTGAGCTTTTTCGAGATACTTGAATAATGGGGTTCTTGAAGTTTATAGAATTGTTTATTGGTGCAAGAGTTGTGTTTTTCGTTCACATGGTGTATTTTGCTTAACCACTCTTCTTAATGACATACATGTTTCCTACTTAGCTTGTTGTTGATGTATATATGCTTGGTGAGGAAGAGAGTAAAACTACGAAGGGTGATACCGTGCATTATTTTATATTATCATGTGAGGAAGAGAGTAAAAGCACGAAGGATGATGTCATTCCATTATTTTATATTATCATGTGAGGAAGAGAGTAAAAGCACGAAGGATGATGTCATTCCATTATTTTATATTATCACGTGAGGAAGAGAGTAAAAGCACGAAGGATGATGTCATTCCATTATTTTATATTATCACGTGAGGAAGAGAGACATGTCGTACAAGTGTTATTGTTCATGACACGGAGGGTGTTTCCGTGCAGGCAAGGAAGAGAGACATGTATTATATTGTGTTATCTTTCCTTGCGTATACGTTTATGCCTTTATCCTAAGTTGTTACTATTGCACCTATATTTTCTATGTTGCTTGTGGTTATCACGTCTTTGCCTTCTACTCTCTCCGTTTCAATTTAGATGACACTTTCCTTATTAGTCTGTTCCAAAAAGAATGACACATTTCTATAAATGGAAATAATTCAATTTAAATTTTTATTTTACCCATTTTATCCTTAATGAGAAGCTTTTATAACCACACAAATGTCATGGCTCCATAAAGCTTTTACCCCTTAAGCTTTTAAGACCACACGTTTTAAAAGTCTCCCTCTTTTCTCTTAAACTCCGTGGCGAATCAAACTAACTCATCTAAATTGAAATGGAGGGAGTACCTTATTTTGTTATTGTTCTATCCATGCCTTCCATTTGTTAACTATTGTTACGTTCATGCCTCCCTTCTTGTTTGTTATATATACATCTACGCCTTTTTTCTACCTCGCTAGCTGTTGAAATCTATGTTCTTCTACCTTACTTGCCATCACTATTTTTGTGCCTCTTACTTCGTCTGTTACTGTTTTCTATATGCTTCTGACTTGTTTATTGTTGCTATTTGTGTACTATCTACTCTGTTGTTACTGTTATTGGCATTCTTTCTACCTAATTGATATTATTATATATATGCTTGGTGAGGATGAGATAAATGCACAAAGGGTGTCGCGGTGCCATTTGATTTGACATACATACATGTGTTTGGTGAGGATGAGATAAATGTGCGAAGGGTATTGCCGTGCCATTTGATTTGATATCTTGAACACATTCCTCTTATTATGAAAATTTATGGGTCTACTATGTTGTTTTAGTGATTATTGCTTCAACCACTCGACTTGAGCTGCTAGAAAAAGATTGATTGTAATAATGAGGAACTTGGTCGTATTTATTTTAGCTAATCATTTACCACTTCTCATATTTGTTCTCATAATCTACTTTGTTATTCCTAGTGTTGTTTGTATTGCAAATTTAACTACACAGGTTATATTAGTGAGTATCTTTTAACGTAAAACTTCGTCACTACTTCACCGGGGTTAGTCAAGATACTTACTGAGTACATGAGGTCGGTTGAACTCATACTACACTTCTGCACCTTGCGTATAGATCTTGGAGTTGCGTAGATGTGGAAGACAAAGTTTTGCATTGAAGACGTACCCGCATTCCAGTTTCGAGCTACCTTTTGTTCATGGTAATTTAGAATTTTCAATTCTGTTTATGTAAATTTTAAGCAGATATTGTATTTATTTTTCATATCGGCTTTGTAAATCTAGATTATTGTGACTCGTGACTTATACTACCAGTCCGTGGGAGGGTTATATAGAATTCAGTCATTTTACTCGTTATTAATAATCCATCATTCGAGTTACATTGTTCTATGTTAGGCTTACCTAACACTGGGTAGGTGCCATCACGACTAAGTAAATTTTAGATTGTGACAAAAATGCTCCCACAATAATCATTTAATACCTATTATATGAACCAATATCATCTTAATAGCAACCCACTAGTAAATAATAATATTACCTGGCACACGAGCACCTCTATGGAATGCATATGAAAACTCTAGATACTTCACGTTCTTTATCTGTCTTCACCTATAAGTCTATGGTGGGATTCTTCTTCGATTAAGCTTATAACACCAACCTTGCCAATTATATCTCAGAGCTAAAGTTAAAAAAAAAAAAAAAAACATAATGTAGTCACTCAAAAGGCAAACGCGTAATTTTTATATCTGATAGAACAGAAGAATAGCTCAATAGAAAAGCACTCACATTACAAAGAAGCAAGAGGCGATCTAACAATATAACATCCTTAAGAGCAAGAAGAAACTTGCCGAAAACACCACAACATCGCATAAAAATTTATTTTACGAAACTACAAAATGTACTCTCCTTTTTTTTTTTGTCTTTACATGCAATGCTCCATAAGCCAGAATAACAGAATAAAATATAAAATTGTATTCCTAAATTATAATAATAGGACAAATCTTAAGCATATTTGTTCACCATATTTGACTTTTTGAAAGTACATACTGATAAAAGAGGCAAAATTAGAAATTTTGTTAGTAACTACCTATGCAAAAATTACTGCTTTAAAAGATTAATTTTTTAAAATTTGAACAATCGCAAGAAATACAAATTTTGATTAATCATTGGGAATAGAATTTGAAAAATCGCTATTCATTCAACCTATGTCAGTGGCTCTTCTTATAAGATGCTCATCGTATTAATACCCTAATGGACCATTTACTTTACAACAACTCCTTATTGTAACTTGTGGTGGACATTCAATGCAGTAAGTTTGACGTTCATCCCCCTCCACCCTACCCCCTTTCTCCCCTCCCCTCCCCCCAAAAAAAAAAAGAATAGTGTGTTTGACATAACACTTATGATCATGTTTTAGTCCTAACATTGACATTCTAGTCTGTGACGGAGCCAGAATTTTTATCAAGGAGTGTCAAAAAATAAATAATTAGTTACATCGAAAAGTCAAAATGAGTCAACGTATAGTAAATATACATAAAATATAAAATATTATCTAGCAATATAGTATAATTTTTCGACAAAGGGGTGTCGCACCCCTTGGTTCAATGTGGCTCCACCACTTATTGTAGTGCTTAACTATAGTATATAGTCAAATGATCAAAGAAGATCATAATTTTATCGATTTTATATTTTATGTTATACCAGGAGCAACTTAGTTGCCTCATGTTATCTAGCAGAAATATAGATCATGCATAGGCTACTATGTAAGGCCAGATACAAAATGATCTTAATGTAATGAACTTGAGAATTAAACAAAAAAATAATTCAAACATGCACATCACAATAGAAGGTACGATCGAGTATTGGTAATTTAAACCATCGACTGTTAAATACTCTATGACAGGGTCTTCTCTAATATAAACGAAAGTAACTCTTATGCAGTGTATTGTCAAAACAGTAAAAATTGCTACAACTCCACACAGTGCATCTGCTATGTATAACTGCTTTTGTATATTCTTAACTCTATTTCTTCTCTCTCTAGTGTGTGCGTAAGTGTTTGTATATTTGAAACAAACATAACTAAGAGAGCTTATTGGTTTTTCGCATTTCTCCTTTTAGTCATAATTCATAATCCAAAATATTAATATGAACTTACTTTAAGAGCAAAAAGACAAATAAATATAATATATATTGATTTAAAGTAACAAATACGAAAGGAATAGTATGTCAATTCAATATTAAAGGAAATATGACTAGATTAAAAAGAACTAAAAATTACAAGATCTCTAAAATAAAATAAAAAGAGGCGTAGCATATTACTGCGACAGATATATGTGCCATATCTACTCCGCTCTTTCTTCAAATGTACTTCCAACTTCTCATATTAAATCCAGTTTCAAGAGCATTAGTTAAACTAAAAGATAAATTTGATAATACATAGAGGTGTTCGATTGATAACAGAAAATTATTTACAATAAAATGGTCTACACGGCAACAGTACAACCATGAAGAGAAGCTATAGAATACTAACGAATTTCAAAGACCTTAAAAGAACTAATCAGACGTAGATTCTAGTTGAATACCAAAAACAATATAGCACATAAATTAGCATGAACCTTTTCATACTAAATAAGCAATTCAAGTGAGAAAGTTTTGTCTTGACTTCTCGTGTTCTGAAATGTGTCATAACCTCACAACTTGAACCTTCAAATTTTAACCCCTTGATACTCAAAATTTCATTGATATGGTTAATTTTGTTTTTAGTAGAGACAGTTTTTAACACTATCTCCTTACTTGACAATTTTCGTGTAATTTTGCATATATACTATTAATATGTAAAAAGAATTATTGTGAGTATGGACATTACCAAATTTGTATTAGCTGAGTGAATAAAACATTAAAAAGTTTCTAAGTTAAATTACATTGGTCGTGGAAAAATTAAGCTTTTTTCAGTAAATGGTATATGAGTCCAAACGTAATTGATATAATTAAAATTTTAATTTTAGTAAATGAGATTCCATATATAATTTAACCGGTTCTATATTTGCTTATTAGACAATTTCCCCACAATTGTTTTTTAAGATTGACAAGTGGCTTGTTAATAACTTGCTACTTAACTTAAGCGCAATGTAAACTTTACTTTTTTAATAGGAAAAATACATAGGTACCCTTGACCTAGAGTCGGATTTCCAACTAGATATTTATCTTTGTGGGGGATGGGAGGAGGG
>AWOL01S0058129.1:29846-54086 GCA_000715115.1 Nicotiana otophora | reverse complement strand
GGGGGGGGGGGGGGGGCCTATTACCCCCTTAACTTTTTTTAAAAGGACCCTTAATGTTGATGTAGCAGAACAGAGTGTATGTCACCCTTTTGGGAGACTAAGAAAGAGAGAGAATGTTAAAATTTTATTTTTATAAAATACTATTTTCCTTTTTTTCTCTTATTTTTCTTTTTCTTTTCGTTCCTCAAATTTCGTTACTTATAGACTTAGCTAGAAATTAGTTCTGACATTCTCCATATTCTCCGGCAAGATCGAGTTTAAATATTCTCGCCGTACTCGCCGTTTTCTGATCGGGGCCTTCGGCCATTCACTGCTTCGGGTAATGAAGTGGGGAAGGGGAGTCCCATTTTTTTAATTAGTCAAATTTACATAAAAAAGAGAACGAAGAAGAAGAATTTGGTTGTTGATACTTAATTGCCAGAAAGTTTTCTAGGAGCTCACCATTTTTCGATCTATCAACGAAATTATTTTTCGCACCAGAGAAAATGGAGTCCTTAAAATTCCGACCACTATTCTTATATTCTTTCTTTCTTTCTTTCTCTTCCTCCTACACATAAATCACATATTCAAGAAAAGTTTATACATATATAAAGCAAAACACACTCATATCTGGTGAAAACAATCAGTCACGATTTTTTTTTTGCGTAGAAAAATAGAGTCCTTGAAATTCCGCCGACTACCGTTTTGTGAAATTGTGAAATCATAGAAGAAGAAAAAATGAATAACATCACTGCCACGACCCAAAATCTATTATAGGTCGTGATGACGCCTATTTAACGATTTGATTGCTCATTTTATTACTTTCAAAATTATAAATTTTAATAAGAAAAGGAGATTTACACTTCCAAGTCACGGGAACGTACAACATTTGTAATTTATAAAAGAAATGAAGGGCGATAATAATGTACGAAACCCTAAGCATCAACTAGTATAATCTCAAAAACCGGTATCACAAGTGCATGCGCATTTTATAGGGAGTGCAATAATAATACAACATATGTCCAGAATGTAAATAAGACATGATAAAATAAATAGTATGATGAAAACTCGGTCGACTACGATGCGTAGCCTGGATTGCAGCTCACATAAGATCTCCTCAACAGATGCACCTATGCGCCAAGATAATCACCGGATGAACCTGTCAGATCCTGCATATTTAGTGCAGAAATGTAGCATGAGTACGTAAATCAATGCGTATCCAGTAAGTATCTAGCCTAACCCCGGAGAAGTAGTGATGAGGGGTCGACATTGATACTTACTAGAGGTACAATAAAATAATATAATAATTCATAACAAATATGAAGTGCACAGTGATAGTGGGGTAAATCTGTAAATTTTATAATCTTTTAAATATTTCTTTTAAAGTATAAATTTTCCGATCTTGTATTCTACCTTAACAACTCAGAAAAATGCCAAGTGCCAATATCAAATAAATAAGGAATGCCATAAAAATGCAGGGCATCAGTGGGAGGTTTATCTCGTAAATATTCGGACTACTAGCGATATAACGCACGATTCTGCCGAGGTCGTTCGGCCCGATCCAGAATAATATGTACACTGCCGAGGGTCGAGCGATACGAATCATAGATGCATCTATTATACTGCCAAGGCGTTCGGCCCGCTCCACAAGAAAGGAAGAAAGTTATCGAATTACGACACACGTGCTTACAATACAGTACATGAGCATAAAATGAATATAATCTTTACCGTTTCTCAAATAACTCGCCCACAACTCAAAGTATTAAGGCTCGGCCTAGTATACATATATTTATTTTTAAATCAAATTCAGTTATAACTTTAATTAATTAAGCCAGCTGAACGAGTTAAAAAAATTTAATTATTACATGATAAAGTCCTAAGTCTACCGGGACACAAACATACTTTAGCTACGTACGGACTCTCGTCACCTCGTGCATACGTAACACCCACAACTAGTTGCGCATAACAATAAATATCATCTAGAGGTAGTTTCTCCCTCACAAGGTTAGACGTGAGACTTACCTTGCTCTGAAGTTCCATAACCGGATCCAACGCCTCTCTACACCTCAACTCAAAGCCAAAAGTCTCGAAACTAGTCGAATAACGTGTAATTCAATGAAAATATGCTCCAATGCTCATAATCTAACAATTTATAAAAAATTCCAACTCCACTCGAAAAGTCCATAAAATCAACCCTCGGGCCCACGTGCCCGGATTCTGAGAATTTTTCGAAGCTAAACTTTACCCAAAACACCACAAATTCAAATATATAATTTATTCCAAATTCCATGTTCAGTTTCGTGGTCAAAATCTAAAAATACTAATTTCTAGATTTTCTACCAGAATCCCAAATTTCTACACATTCTCATGCTTAAATCTATATATAAATCATGTATTTAACTCATAATGTGAAGAAATTACTTACACCATAGTAGATGATGAAGATGGCACTCCAAAATTGCTCTACAATCGGCTCACATGGACGAAATGAAGTGGAATCGAGCCAAACCCCCATTTTAAAAGAACACATTGTCCAGCCCGCCCTTCGCACTTGCGGTCCATTAGCCGCTTCTGCGGCTCTGCACCTGCGAAAACTCCATCGTAGGTGTGGCTCCAGCTCAACCTAACAGTCCCCCATATGCGCCCCAAGTAGCGCACATGCGGGCCTCAAGCGCTTCTGCGCTCGCACACCTGCGCGTTTATGCCCGCTTATGCGGCCCAGGCCTTTTGGCCAACCTCCCCTTCCGCGCTGCACCACTCTGCAGGTGCAATCCCGCTTCTGCGGCGAAACGACCGCATCTGCGGTACCAGCACTTCCCAACCAAGATCCGCTCATGCGCTTGCCTAGCAGCTTTTGCGGTGTCGCACCTACGGTCCATTTCAGCATGTGCGATTAAACCAGAACTCAGGCCCTTCAGCAATACAACAAAGCTCCAAATTGATCTGCAACTCATCCGCAACACACCCGAGGCCCCCGAGGCCCCCGTGACCCCGTTCGAACTTACCAACAAGTTGCATAACATAACACGTACCTACTCGGAGTTTCAAATTATACCAACCACATCAAAATCATGAATCGACAATCGAAATCCTTCTTTAAAATTTCAAACTTTCCAACTTCGACGAATACGTCCGAACTATACCAAAACATTTCGGAATGACCCCAAACTTTGCGCACAAGTCATAAATCACAATACAAACCTATTCCAAGTCTCGGAATCCCAAACGGACATCGACAACACCAAAGTCCACCTCAAACCAAACTTAGGAATTTCTAAAGCCTTCTAAATACCAACTTTCCACAATAAGCGATGAATTGCTCCCGGGTGATCTGATACTCAACCCGAACATACACCCAAGTTTGAAATCATCATACAAACCTATCAGATCCTTCAAATCCCAATTCCGTGGTCGTTTTCTCAAAAGTCAAACCTTAGTCAATATTTCCAACTTAAAGTTTTCGAAATTAGAATTTACTTTCCAAACCAACTCCGAACTTCCCGAAGTTCAATTCCAACCACACATACAATTCATAATACCTAAAGTGAAGCTACTCAAGGCCTCAAACCGCTGAATGACGTGCTAGAGCGCAAAACGACTGGTCGGATCGTTACATTCTCCCTCACTTAAACATATGTTCGTCCTCGAACGTGCTAAGGACTTCCCCGGAGTTGTCCAAAATCACTGTTTAACACATCGTGCACCTACCCGTACCACCACAACCCAGTTGAACACATTAGCACAAGCCAGACTGAAGATCCTCCCATTTTTATTTAGTTGAAAGCCTTAGAACCAAATTCCAACCTCCGAATTTATCTACAAAGCCCGATTCTAGCATACGAACACCATATCAATCACTACATATTGTACCAAAATAGGATCGTATACCTTTGCTAAATTCCCACCATGCACCACATAGTTCACATGCCCATAATACATCCTCTGACCACAACATCTGAAATCTCACGAATCTGATGCCTGCAATACGCCTCATAACACATGTGAGCCCTGTTCCAATTCTCGCAATACTGTCACGACGAAAGAGACGTGTAGAAACTCATAACCACCTGCCGAATCAATAAATCATGGAGTCTCTCCTCCTGACAAGAGTGGATTGCTCTAGTGGTGAGCACCCTCCACTTCCAACAAAGGGGTTGTGAGTTCGAGTCACCCCAAGAGCAAGGTAGGGAGTTCTTAGAGGCAGGGAGCCGGGGTCTATCGGAAACAGCCTCTCTACCCCAGGGTAGGGGTAAGGTCTGCGTATACACTACCCTCCCAATATCCCACTAGTGGGATTATACTGGGTTGTTGTTGTTGTTGTTGTTGTCTCTCCTCCTGAAAAGAACCATTACCTTATTCTGAACAGAATAACGATATTTTCTCCTTAATGTACCTTATATAAATCCGATTGCACTAATTTCAGGTCCAATAATCTTGTCTCACCCAGTACAAACTGCTCAGGCAATGAGTCACCTCAAACACTGACCAAGATCTTATGCAACACCATCAAAGCGCCTACAAGCCACCACTCGGATATAACTCATAAGGAAGAACGAACTCTGACAGGGAATTACCCAGCCTGCGTAACGAATAAAATGGACGAATAGATGTTATTAACCTACCTCAGGGATGAAAAACAAGACACACAAAATAAGTGTAAGGAATTATGTTCCACATCTCACTATTGCGGCGTGCAACCTGATCCAATATGACACTGTTGCGGCGTGCAACCCGATATACACAACATACCCGTGGCGGCATACCACCCGATCCAAACAATATACCTGTGGCGGCGTGCCACTTGATCCGCACATAACAATCAAGAAGAAAACACATATCAAGTCGTAACGCTTATACTTACGAAATGCCCGAATATTGACCACAAACACGTCAGGTGCATAATACAAATCCTGGGGAGACGGATAGCTCCATATGCTACAAAACCCAAGCACAACTAATGTGCAATAAATTACCTGCATCTCGAAAGTCATCCTGCTCATATAACACCACAAGTTACATGGGCCCTCAACAAATAATCAAGTCGTCTCACAACCCACATGACACAATCGAGGTTTACATCGAATAGCTGAAGACGTGAATAACATCCAATGCCCGACGACTCCTCCGTACGTAATGCTATGACGGATGAACGCATCCGACCTGACATAGAGCACACATTCACATTAGACCCACCAACGGAGATCATACCATCCTTGGCCAATAACCTTTCGAGGATCCACAATGGCCCCATTCATGATACACACGAGCAGACTTCCACTCCGTACCAACTCTCACAGTTCACAACCAAGGGAATAGAGCGCCTTCCAAGCATAAACTCTCGCATTAACGATAGTACCAAAAATCTTCGTGCTTGGTTTCAATCTTTAACAATAAGGTGACTGACATGTCACCCTCATACAAATTTCCTCGTAGGGTACACTCTCACGACCTTCCGCCCAGGTAGTAAAGCCCACACATCCATACCACCAACCGTACTAATTTTGTAAAGCAAATCAAGAATCCATAAATCAATACACAAAGCTTCTTACATAGAATATCGTTCTCAGATGACACTAAAGAAAATGCCAGCTTACTCTGAACATCTGAATTCTTTCCAGCTCATCCGAGCTCGCGACATTCTTGTCAACACCGAACCGCAACCTTGATCCTCAACTTCCAAATTCTCATGCCACCCACTGCACCTATTATGTCGCTATGCGATAACACAAGCATTCATTATAACCCTTGAACTACTAGTAGATAAACACTTCATTGGCTAGAAACCTTTCACTTAGCTCATTTCAGAAGAACCAATGCAACACGCAACTGAATTCCCAAACCATAGAAAATACAAACCTCAAGTCGTTATCTAAACCGCCATGACTCTTGCGGAATTCATTTACACAACAATGCCATTTGAATCAAATACCTCCCAAATCAATCAAATTATGGTGGTTGTCAAGCCCGTACGTACAACTATAAACCGCATGCATAACTTCACACACCGAAGGAACTGATCATTGCCACAATCATGTCGATTCAACCATTACTAACCGACCCAACTTCTTTCAATTTACTCTTGACCTGTCTTAGAAATAATAATAGCTTCATTCACAACATAACGAACTCAATCTGCACTCATCCCGAGTGACCCGAATCTCGAGACCACATCGTCTCAATACCTATGAATCATCCCACACCCTTCTCAAGCGCATAATAGCATCTCCAACCAGTACGCCCACTCTGCAAGACCTTCCATGAATCCAAAGTTATTTCTCCCTTTCCCCTAATACTGCACCGCATACCCGATGATAACATATAATATTCCAAGTCACGTTCGTCATCCACTGCGAAAACTCACTCCTTAACCACACAATGGACCCAAAATCCTTAAGCACTGCACTTTAATTCTTGAACCCACTAGGATCGTTGTTGAGATTCACCCACTCTGATCTGGTCCCGAATATAATCAACCCCAACACACTACTAGCACATGAAAACCCTTTTAAAAAAAATAACCGGCTGAATTATTTTCCTTATACATCACATCCACAAGAAGCATAAACTCTAGGTCTTCCTGAAATTGCACATGAAATGATAAGGTGAAGTATAGCACACATTTAAAAATTTCTTTGCTCGAATTACCCCTGATGATTTCTTTCCTTAGTCATAATAACCCATCAATACACTGATAACCAGAAACCGCACAAGCAGACAACTACGTGATCTAATCGTAGACGGTGGGCTCCTCCACTTAGCTTTAAGCTACAATCATAAAAATCTATAACCCACAAATATTCCTCATTCTCAATCGCCATGATCTCGCACCGTTAACCCACCAAATTCTCGAAGTCTTTTGTTAAGCTTTTCATGAAATATTCTGAATTATCGGCCACGATCGCGCACTGGACCTTATGTTGGGTAGTAAATAGAACTCTTCGTAGAAACCTCATCAAAATCACACAATTGCTAACTTGTTCACAAAAGATAACCCACATGTGGTATTCCATGCTGACTTCTTCCAACGACGCTGCAACAGGTACAACTTAAACCTTCCTGAGCCAATGCTCGTCCACCAGCTGTACAAGTCTGTTCCTTCCCCATTGACATCAACTGAAAGTTCAACAATACCTTCCAAACTCAAGGTCATGTTGCATCTGAAATAAATAATCAAACCTTCACACCCCTCTTCATTTCAAGCAAACTCATTTATGCCATATCAATCTTTCTTTGAACAGTAACCATAATTCTAATTATAATTCGTGGACCTGGTCACTTTTCACCATGCCTCCCAAATTGATCTAATCTTACTCAAGGTATGTGGTTATCCTATCATAGAATTCATATACTACTCTGCAACTCCCACTTCGGTCAAACCATCTCATTTAAGCAACTTCTCGGCCTCCGCTGTTCATACTTGGCCTGCTAGTAATCCAACCACCGCGAGACAACCTGTCATTTTTCATGCTTCACTGCCCAAATGCTACCTCAAATCACATCCATACATGTAGCACCGAAACTAATGAATTGCTACCAACTCTAAACCTCCTAGAAGATCATCTTTCTCGAGCCATCAACACTAGAAATACCAATTCGATTCTGAAACCGCTACACTCTTCTATCTCTGACAACAACTTCGTAGGCGCCACTTTCCCAACATCCTGCCCCGAAGGCAAATCGAAGAAGACCATAACACCGGCGAACCTTAATGCGTTCCAACAAGGACGACGATACCACATCACAAATGAGAATTCTACCACGCTAAAAAATACCAAGTCCCGTCACTTCATTATCCAAGGCCTGAACATCCATAGTCCGATTGCCTTTTCTTTGCTGGAGTTGAATGCTAAACCTCTAAATCATGCACTGAGAAATCCTTATTTCAAGTCATTCACTACCTCGACACATAAACAAGCACCCTACCATCACACCAACATTGTGTGATAACAACGCATAGACATCATAGCCATCCGTGTACAGTCTCGAAACCACAGGGAATACAAATACTCAGCTGAAACAAAAGAACATCCTTCCGCAAGGCGACGATAATAGCCTGCCCGAACACGCAGGGAAATATATCCTGCACCACGTCTGTAGTACCAATACAACTCCTCAACGCCCAATTGACAACAAGCGCCCCACGTCGCGTAAGATTGAGTAGGAAGGAAATAAAGGCATAACCCTCAATAGAATCAAACCGCACGATGAGGAAATCAAGAAGGGAAGTGCTCCTAACAGCCCTGTAACCTCTCGAAAATAAGTATAGATGTCTCCGTACGATCTGCAAGACTCTACTAGACTTGCTCATGACTCATGAGACCTAAGTGAACCTAACGCTCTGATACCAAGCTTTCACGACCCAAAATCCACCATAGGTCGTGATGGCACCTAACGCCGCCGTCAGGCAAGACAACGGTGATTTACCAATTTGATTGCTCATTTTATTACTTTCAAAATCACAAATTTTAATAAGAAAAGGAGATTTACACTTCTAAGTCACGGGAACGTACAACATTTGTAAATTATAAAAGAAATGAAGGGCAATAATAATGTACGAAACCCTAAGCATCAACTAGTATAATCTCAAACCCCGGTGTCACATGTGCATGAGCATTTTACAGGGAGTACAATAATAATACAACATATGTCTAGAATGCAAATAAGACAGGATAAAATAAATAGTACGATGGAGACTCGGTGGACTGCATTGCATAGCCTGGATTGCATCCCACATAAGGTCACCTCAACATATGCGCCTACGCTCCAAGATGATCACAGGATGAGCCTGTCAGATCCTGCACATTTAGTACAGAAGTGCAGCATGAGTACGTAAATCAACGCGTACCCAGTAAGTATCTAGCCTAATCCCGGAGAAGTAGTGATGAGGGGTCGACATCGACACTTACTAGAGGTCCAATAAAATAATATAATAATTCGTAACAGATATGACGTGCATAGCAATAGTGGGGTAAATCTGTAAATTTTATAATCTTTCAAATTTTTCTTTTAAAGTATAAATTTTTTGATCTTGTATTCTACCTTAACAACTCAGAAAAATACCAAGTGCCAATATCAAATAAATAAATAATGCCATAAAAATGCCGGGCATCAGTGGAAGGTTTATCTCGTGAATATTCAAACTACTAGCGATATAACGCACGATTCTGCCGAGGTCGTTCGATCCGATCCAGAATATTTTGTACGCTGTCGAGGGTCGAGCAGCACGAACCATAGATGCATCTATTATACTGCCGAGACATTCGGCTCGCCCCACAAGAAAGGAAGAAAGTTACCGAATTACGAGACGCATGCTTACAATACAATACATGAGCACAAAATGAATATAATCTTTATCGTTTCTCAAATAACTCGCCCACAACTCAAAGTGTTAAGGCTCGGCCTAGTATACATATATTTATTTCTAAATCAAATTCAGTTATAACTTTAATTAATTAAGCCAGCTGAACGAGTTAAAATAATTCAATTATTACATGATAAAGTCCTAAGTCTACCCGGACACAAACATACTTTAGCTACGTACAGACTCTCGTCACCTTGTGCGTACGTAACACTCACAACTAGTTGCACATAACAATAAATATCATCTAAGGGGTAGTTTCCCCCTCACCCGGTTAGACGGGAGACTTACCCCGCTCTGAAGTTCTATAACCGGATCCAATGCCTCTCTACACCTCAACTCAAAGCCAAACGTCTCAAAACTTGTTAAACAATGTGTAATTCAATCAAACTATGCTCCAATACTCACAATTTAACAATTTATAAAAATTTCCATCTCCGTTCAAAAAGTCCATAAAATCAACCATGAGGCCCACGTTCCCGGATTCCCGGCTTAACCACTAAGAACACCACTGCGCAAGGAACATAAACATTGTCGTGGAGAGCAACCTCTATATTAGCAACAATGAATGGGCTCCTTTTTATTTTCTTAATTGCTTTCAGTACGGGTATATGATCGGAACGACGACTCTTCTGACCCATAGCTACCACTTCTACAGGTTCATCACTCATTTTCCAACCATCCGTTAATTCATCACAAAGTTGCTTCCGAGAATATTCGAAGATAAACTTTACTCATAACACCACAAACTTAAATATATAATTTATTTCAAATTCCATGTCCAGTTTTGTGGTCAAAATTTAAAAATACCAATTTCTAGGTTTTCTACCAAAATCCCAAAATTATATAAATTTTCATGCTTAAATCCATATATAAACCATGTATTTAACTCATAATGTGAAGAGATCACTTACCCCATAATAGATGATGAAGATGACACTCCAAAATTGCTCCAAAATCGGCTCCCATGGATAAAATGAAGTGGAATTGAGCTAACCCCCCGATTTAAAAGAACATACTGCCCAGCCCGACCTTCACACCTGCGGTCCATTAGTCGCTTCTGCGGCTCCGCACTTGCGAAAAATCCATCGTAGGTACGGATCCAGCTCAACACAACAGTCCACGCATCTGCGCCCCAAGTAGCACATTTGAACTTCCGCTTCTGCAGGCCTCAAGCGCTTCTGTGCTCGCGCACTTGCGCGTTTATGCCCCAATCTCCGCTTCTGCACTGCCCCACTCCGCAAGTGAGGTCTCGCTGCTGCGGCGAAATGACCGCATATGCGGTCCCAGCACTGCCCAACCAGGATCCGCTCCTGCGCTTGCCTGGCCGCTTTTGCGGAGTCGCACCCGTGGCCCATTTTCGGCAGGTGCGATTGCACCAGAACTCAGTCCCTTCAGCAATACAACAAAGCTCTAAATTGATCTGCGACTCGTCCGGAACACACCCGAGGCCCTCAGAATCCCGTTCGAACTTACCAACAAGTTTCATAACATAACACGGACCTACTCGGGGTCTCAAATCGCACCAACCACATCAAAATCACGAATCAACTATCGAAATCCTTCTTTCAACTTCCAAACTTTCTAACTTCGACGAACATGTCTGAACTATACCAAAACATTCCGGAATGACGCCAAACTTTGCGCACGAGTCATAAATCACAATATGAACCTATTCCAAAGTTCGGAATCCCAAACAGACATCGACAACACCAAAGTCCACCTCAAACCAAACTTAAGAATTTCTAAAACCTTCCAAATGCCAACTTTTCACAATAAGCGCCGAATTGCTCCCGGGTGATCTGATACTCAACCCGAACATACGCCCAAGTTCGAAATCATCATACGAACCTATCAGAACCCTCATATCCCGATTCTGAGGTCTTTACTCAAAAGTCAAACCTTAGTCAATTTTTCCAACTTAAAGTTTCAGATATTAGAATTTTCTTTCTAAACCAACTCCGAATTTTCCAAAGTTCAATTCCGACCACACATATAAGTCATAATACCTGAAATAAAGCTAATCAAGGCCTCAAACCGCCAAATGATGTACTAGAGCTCAAAACGACGGGTCAGGTCGTTACAATCACCATAAAAATCAAATTTTTATCATAATTCCATTACATCCTAAGTATTTATTCTTATAGAATCTAAAGATAATCTTGTCTACTTTCCCAATAAGTGGAGTGTTGAATTGTTAAACAAAAAATAAAATTTATCTCTATTGTTATCCCCGGTGACCAAAAAAAAAAGAATGAAAAAAACAAAAAAATAAAAAGTTTAATAGAATGATAAGAAATAAGAAAAAAGGAAAAGAAAAAGAAATAAAAAAAAGTACTAAATATACATGTGGCAGTGCGTGTAATTCACAACTTGCCAAGAGTTTGGTTGTCTAGCTTTAGGGCGATATTAATTCCGTTTAAAAAAAATTGAGGGGTTAATAGTTTAATAGGACCCCTACAAAGATAGAGTGTGTAGATAGAAATTCAGCTATTAGGTAGGGGCAGCCCTTCCCTAAAGCAGGTAAAACAATTACTTTAGACCCCACATTTGTGGGGGACTCATTTTTTGTTACACCTAATAGACTATATATAAGTTTTAAAAAAAGTTATGTGAAGTGAAAATGTTTGATTTCTTTCTTTAATAAATATAGAGAAGAAAGATTTACAAATGCTATGACTTCTGTCAAGGAAATTGCATTTGAAATGAATATCAAACCCGAATTTTGTAAGAAACGTGTGATATATAGGAATAAACAATTTGATGAGAATGTTGATAATGAAATCTCAGAATCTCTCGAAGAGTTTTTTAGAGTTGGTTACTTTTTATACATAGTAGACAAGGCTATTTTTTTCACTTCAAAATAGATTTGAACAATTCAAAGCATATGAAAATATTTTCGATTTTCTATTAAGCGATAAAAAGTTGAGATCACTAGACGATGGAAATTTTTAAAAATATTGTCTTAATCTTGAATGTTCCTTAAAGTATAATAATCAATATGATATTGATGGTTTAGATTTATTTTCTGAATGAAAAGTGTTAACGAAAATAGTACAATTGGAAGATAAAAGTTTAATTGATATACTCAAATTAAATAAAAAGATTTGATTCTTTTTAAAATGCATATTATAGAATAATGTTAATAATGGCTATATTCTTGTTACCGTTGTTCCAGCAGAAATAAGTTTTTCAAAACTAAAATTGATAAAATCTTACCTAAGATCAATAATGTCTCAAGAGAGTTTAAATGTATTAGCTATATTGCCAATTGAGAAAGACTTATTAGGAGAAATTGATTATAAGAAAATTATTAGTAATAACTTTACATCTAAAAAAAGGTAGAAAAATAGGCTTCATAAAAAAAAGAAAAGGTAAGACCCCGCATAAAGTTTGGCCTTAGGCCACAAAATTTGTTGGGCCGCCCTGCTACCAGGGAGGTATTTATGCATTTTTTTCTTTTAATATACAAGATATAAATATAGATATAGATTTAAAGACTTTCGATGAATTTAAGTATTCTCATATAATTATTAATTGATTATAGCCTCCTAGATGAAATTAACCTTTTATCTTAAGAATAACTAAACTTGGAAGCTCAAGTTGCATTTCTTGGCATTAACCTAAGGATGACCTTTGCAATTACCTTTCTTCTATGTTCTTATGACCCCAAAAGCCCTCCTTAAACCCTCGAAACAACACCTCTCATAAGCCCCAATACCCCAACATTAGCTACATGCATTTCCTCCTCCGTCGAACTCAGCACCACCAGCGTCAACAATGGCGAACACTATTCGACGATGCCCTTTCTCTCAAACACGTCCGAGACCGTGGCCTCGACCACGCTGTCGAAAGAGAAAAGAACCTCAAACCCCTTCTCAACATCAAGAACCTCATCAAATCTGAACCCTCAAAATCCACCCCCTTAAACATTATCACACAATCCAAGGACTCCCTTCAGATCCCAATTCGGCCCGTCGAGTTTATCCGAAAATACCCTTCAATTTTTCAAGAGTTTTTCCCAGCTAGCATTAACATACACCCTCATATCAAGTTAACACCAGAAATTCTCAGTCTTGATTCAGATGAAGAGTTGTTTTATCAAAGTGTGAGTTACAAAGAAGATGTTGCTGATAGGATCTTGAAGCTTTTGATGATAGGTAAACTTAATAAAATTCCATTACATGTTATTGATAAGCTTAAATGGGATTTGGGTTTATGTGATAGTTATGCGAAGACTTTAGTACCAGAATATCCTGATTATTTCCAGGTGAATAATAATGAGTTGGTGTTGGAGTTAGTTTGTTGGAGTCATGAACTTGCTGTTTCCGTTATGCAAAAACAAACAATGAAATGTGAAACTGATCAGGATTTGTTAGTTAATAAGTTTGCTTTGAAGTATTCTAATGGGTTTGAGGTGGATAAGAAGTACAAGAAATGGATTGATGAATGGCAGAAGTTGCCTTATATTTCGCCGTATGAGAATGCAATGCATCTTCCTGCAAAGAGTGATGAGGCTGATAAGTCGGCAGTGGCAATTTTACATGAAATTCTTAATCTTTGTGTTGGGAAGAAGGCGGAGAGAGATAATCTCCTTTTGATAGGAGAGTGTTTGGGACTTCGTTCTAGCTTTAAGAGGGCGTTAATGTTGCATCCCGGCATATTTTACGTGTCGAGTAAGATTGGCACACATACTGTGGTATTGAAGGAGGGATATAAAAGGGGAATGTTGATTCAGAAGAACCCATTGATGGAAATGAGGTATAAGTATGTTCATCTCATGAACAAGGTGACTGAGGATAAAAAACAAAATGATATACAGCAAAAAGGTAGTCATGATCCGAATGAAGGTGATGAAAAGGAACCTCACGATGATATGGAAGAAGAAGAAGAAGAAGAAGAAGAAGAAGATGATGATGAGGATGATGATGATGATGTGTATAATGACTACAATGATGATGAGACGGACAATGAGGCTAGAGATGTGAAGCATAGCCGAAGATTGAACTCGAGGACAAGAGTTGATGATCAGAAGCTTTCAGCAAACTCACCGCGGACGTCAAGAAATCGAAACAAAGTTGTGGAAAGAACCTCTAGAAGATCGTCCTGGAGAGCAGAAAATAATGATGATGACACGGACAATGAGGCTAGAGATGTGAAGCCTAGCCGAAGATTAAACTTGGGGACAAGAGTTGATGATAGGAAGCATTCAGCAACTTCGCCGAGGGCATCCTCTGGAAGAAATCGAAACAGAGATGTGGAAAGAACATCAGGAAGATCATCTTGGAGAGCAGAAAATAATAGTGAGCAAGATGCTCCAACAAGATACGAGGACAGAAAGCTTCCAATAAGATCATTGAGGACTTCGTCTGGACGAAGTTCCAATAGGTCCGAAGAAAGAACCTCAAGATCTTCTAGGAGGCCGGAAATTAATGATAATCGATATGCTGACCAAAGATCAAATAACAAGTTAGATCTTCATAGAAACCGGGGAAGATCTGAACAAAGGAGGGCTTCCACACCATGAAAAGTTTTTCTCTCTGCGAAGGCAGTGCAGCAATAGGTTTGCCTTTTGATTGTTTGAGGTTTGTCAGTTGTCACATATGCTGCTATAAGTCTGTAACAACATCTTGCAGAACCTTGCCCTATCCAATTTTGATAATTTAAGCAGATTTTCCTTTGTGGTTCTTAACTAAATGATGCATATAGACTTTATTATCATGTATTGGTTGCGGTTTAGCCTGTAATTTATGATGTGTCGCCTGCTGATTTTGCTTGCTCTGCACCCGTGTATGTGAGTTTCCTGTATCTTCGTAGTGGTTTCTCAAGATTGTCTCTGATAAGCGACGTATTTCTTATAATGGTTAGAACACTAAGGTGTCGTTTGGTATGATGGATAAGCAAAAATAATCCTGAGATAAAAATTTAGTATCGCCTTATCCCTTATTTGGTTACTAATCCTGGGATAAGTTATCTCGGGATTAAAAATAGTACCTGGATAACTTATGCCTGAGGGTGGAATAGTAATCCCAAGATAAGTTATTCCAGGATAAAGCAGTAAAATTGACAATCCCATTAATACAATACCAAACAATCAATAAGAAATAATGCTAGGATAACTAATCCCAGTATAACTAATCCTAGCATAATTAATCCCATCAATCCAGCATAACTTGTCTTCAAATCAAACGACCCCTAAATGGTTTAAGTCTAGATGTTTAGCATGATTTGGATGTCTAATATATATTAAACATTTTTTCATCTCTCCAATAAATCTGGTGGTCTTTGCCCGTTAAAGTTACCGCTCTTTTGTGAATGTGCCCAATCTGCTTCTGTGTTATGTAGATGTTGCAGGTCTCAATCTTGCAGAGATTACATTTTAACCCGCCAAGATTCTACTCTTGTTATGAAACATATAGTAGAAACAAGCAGGAGTTACCTTTTCTCAAATAGAAGCAAAAAGGGGTCCTTTCTTTTTACTTTGTTGGTGACAAAATCAAAGAATAATAAGGTCTATCTGGAAGCATTGCCATGGAAATGATATTGATATAAAACTTACAGCTTATCAATTTCTCTTGAACATAGTATGAGGCAAATTTTAGGTCAAGCATAACTCCTAAGTTTTCCTAGTTGATAACACAATAAGCACTGACCTGCCTTCCAAATGCTGTACAAACGTACATCCTTTTTAACTTATTAGTTACTTTTTCTGCTTTTGTTAATTCTCTTTGCATCAATAAAAACCAAAAAGTACTTTTATATACCTTAAAAAAGAATATTGGTTTTCTTAGCTCAATTGGTGTAGGTTGAGGGACTTGTGACTTAGGTCACAGGTAGCCCTGCGCCAATCGATCCAAGTCCAGTATTTAAGTGGAGAAGGGTAGAAGGGCGGGCCATTATCCCCGAGTTTGTTCTAAGGGTTGGCTCCAGACAGATATCGGTCATAAAAGAAAAACGAATATGGTTCTGGTCATGTCGGTTTTCTCTGTCTCAATTACTTTTTTAAATCACTGTGAAGTGTAGGATTGTTGTTTTAGAATGGTGAAGCATTTAAGAAAGGACTGCAAACAATTATTTGCAGCTGAAAGGTATCATCATGATTCTGGTTTAGGCCAGTCATTTGGATAAAAATTCTAGAAATCCTGAAGTACTTGAATGGGTGCACAACTTAGTAAAATGGATTAGTCCTTGGTTGAAAAGGTACTTGGTAGGAAGAATGAGTGAACAACATTCTTTTACCTCTCTTTTCCTGTTCAAACTTCAAAAAAAGAAAAAAAAAGAAAAGAAAAAAAAATGAGTGACAATGATGTAAACATCTATTAAAGTAAAATGGAGATAAGTCAACGGTTGAATGACAAGTATGCTCAGTTTGTTCTCATGACAAGTATACTGTTCGTTTTCCTGTCTGTGTGTTACCAGCAGAGTTTCAGGTAAGAAAAATGGGTGTTTAGTCTGTTGACCTCCTTTTAAATATTGAGCAAATATAGAGCAGGTTTGGAGTTGAATTAGAAGAAATGTATGTAGGAATCCTACAAATGTGGTCTTAACAACTATTACCATCTTCTTCCAAAAACAAAAGCAAAAGAAAATGTGGTCTTAACACCATTAATGTAAAACTTGCCGAATTCTTCATTCATTGTCTGTTGTATGAGGAAGTTCATCCTCTCAGTTTGTTTTTTCATTTTCGTGGACCTATTTCCCCTTTGGTTTTATAAATTTCTCTTGCCTGAGTTCCTCCAGTCTATCAAAAGTCCTTTTACAATTTTTTTTTGAACAGTAAATAATGGATATATTGATAGAAAAAAAAAAGGGAAAATCTAGCACTAAGATGGTACTAGTACATTTACATAGTCAGAACCCTTCTATACGGAAAAACAAAAAATAAGGGTTCCTTTGTACATTCCTGTCCCTGTAGTGAGTCGATGAAATCTACCAAGCTATTTTCATCTTTGACATTGTAAAGGTTACACCTAAAAGCCAAAAGCCTTAAGCATCTAAACTTAATCTTCTGTATAGATTCTGCTTTTCCATGTACAATTTTATTAAGCTTATTGGGGGTGATTTTCGTTTTCATGTTTAGGGGCGACCTATTCAACTGATGTGATTGGAATTATTTTCTTGCACTACACTACAAACTCATTACTAGAAGGACTGTTTTATGTTTATACTCCTATGAAATTCTGTTGCTATGATGAACTATTTGGTCCATAATGTTTAGCTTTGATATAATTCAGTTGATTGCATGACTCCAATTCATATGAAGGCTTAGTCATTAGATACGGAAAATATTTACGCATTTACATAAGAGTAAAAAACCATTTCTTGATACTAATATTTTTGCATTTGCATAAGACTGAAATGAACCATAACTCCATTATTCTAAGTTTTGGTTCTTTGACCCTTAATCATCTTTATCCTTGCAATGAACCCTCTTAACTTTTGGTATTGTAGTAGCTAGCCGCTTTGTCTTAACATTGATAAAAACTAGCAAATATGATTGGCACTTGTTGTTTAGGGATTAAACATGCTTATATTTTTTTGGATGATGGGGGTGGCTTTCATCTCTCTCATTCTCTCCTCTTTAATGAAGGCTTTATCAAGCTATTCTCGATGGGTTACTGCTATCACTCTTCTCCGCAAACCCTCTTGTTTTACGCTTGGTGATTTCTTAGATGAACTGTCCAACTGCTCCTAGGCTCAAGATCCTGTCCACACAAAAGGTTTGCACCATTGCCACAAAAACACGGTCGAAAACTCCAAAGAAAGAAATAGTGAGGATTATTGACTTTGTTTTTGCTTGGTAGTTGTCAGACCAACAATCAAACAAACAAGTAATCTAGTACATTGTGTGAGTAGGTGATGATTGAGTTACGGTAAAGTCTGGACACATCCTTCTGCGATGTGCAAGGGAACATTGTACTCTTTGTTCTGAGTGAAAGATCTAGAGGATGCATCTCTTTGCTTTGGTGATTTGTACTGGTATCAAATGGTTCTAGTTTGATTTTCATGCGTAGACCAGTTGTTCAGATAACTTGGTTGCAAAAGTATATTCTTAACTAAGAAGCACCCTGAACTTGTTGTCAGTTTCTTCAACCTCTTGATTCTTGACATAGCAATAGCACCAGTTTATTGTTTTGGTGATTGAAGAACTGTTATTTACCTTTATTACCTTTTGACATGCCTTCTGTTTCTCAAATTTTTGTTTGTCGTTTGTATGTTACGGTTACTCATTTCTGTCAAGTAAATTATCTGAAATTTAAGATGTACTTTTAGTTTATATAGGGATATGTTGTGATTGCTGTGTTTGGAAATGGAGTGTTTGCCATACAAACTTCTCTGCGCAATCTCATTAAAATGTATCATATGGTCGTCTCTTATCAGTTCAATCAATGTTGGATTTGGATGCATAACCTTTCGCATTCCCTTTCTTGATTGGTTGAGCACAAGATTATACTGAACTTTTGGCATGTAATGTGTGATTCATTTCCGTTATAAAAAGTTCGTGGGCTGGGAAAGTAGCTGCTTCTTCACTCTTGTTCAGCCTATTCTAACATAATATAGTCATGAATTTTAGGTTGTAACTTGATCATGAGCGAATCTGGTGATGTTTTCCCGTTGGGAGGCTGGTGGGCGCCTTGCACGAATTGGAAAAATCATGCTTTGTATCTGAAGTTATTTGCAGCCATGAAGCATGGAAAGTGCCGTTCTTCTTTCCAGCACTCTCGGGCTTAGGAATGTATCTGACAAAAAAATAGGGCTCTCTTCACTTGGAAGGTATTCATCATAATTGTGTCCTCTTTGCTGGCTATCTTATATACACACATTCAGTGTGGGGTGGTGGTTTATTTTAGCACTCATTTTAAGCTTGTCTGGTAACCTTCTGACAGAGCTGAAATGGCTTGCTCTAGTCTCTATGTTTGCTTCAGATTATGAAGCCTTTTGCATCAAGTTTGAGTTTTTTTGTGGACGAAATGCAAATTGAGTGTTAGTTGAAGGAACTACTTATAGATGGAGATATGTAAATACCATCACTAGTCTAACGTAAGTTGACTGAGAGAAGCTGGAGATTATGTACTTTGTGTTTGGTAATTTTGTCAGCAGAAGTTAGCTTTTAGCCATTTCTTTTTTTTGGCGAATTAGCACTGCAGTCAGTAATAGCATTGCTATGTTACAAGATCCTTTTGATCAAATGGGTGTGACTTGGCTATATCGTGCAAATTCTTCAAAATACGATAGGATATCCGTATTTGAATATGTATAAACGCGTACCAGTGTATCCAACGCAGAAATACTGATGCGTGCCCGTGTGCCAGTAACAATTTGCACATGTAACACAAAAAACACAGGTTATTTTGCATAAGCTGTTAAAAAGGAATGAGAATGTTTGCTAGTATATCTTATATATATACAAAGCATATGTCATTTTCTGAATAGCATTCTGCTAAGCCGTAAAGTAGAAGAATGTAATATTTCTTTGTTTTATAGTCTATATATATATTCAAATAAATTCCATTGTCATTGGTGAATATTGAATTTCTTCTTTACTGGAGTTCTCCTTTAAATTGCACCAACTTTGGCAATACTCATTACTCATTAAAGATAGTAAGTGGAACTAAAACTGATCTAAACCAGGAGAAAGCAGTGAAAAGAGAATTTAGTGTTTGCATCTGTGGAGCTTCTTCAGCCGTACACCTTGAAAGACAAAGACAACTTTCACTATTCCAGTATACTAACAACTCCATTCGTCTTTCTGACACTAGTCATACGATGACTTTTGAAACTTGTGGTATAAAATAAATTTAAACTTGTGGTATAAAATAAATCTTAAACATGTGTGTGGACGTACATGAGTCGGGCTGGTTTGATTTTTAGCAAAACCAAATCAAAGTAACTATGTCAATTGTTCGGTTTTTATCGTTTTTTTTTGTCACATGAATATTATTTTAATCATACTTTGTTAGAATTATAGATAAAGTTTTAATATGTTAATATATGTTTAGTAAAATTGAACAAAATGTCAAACATGATTTATTAAAATATTCTTACGGGAGATTTTTTTTAGTAACACGTGATAATTATTATTTAGTCTAAAAATAAATTTTCAGTGATGTACATTTTCAAGTTTAACCGAATTTTAATAATTAAACACAAATTAATATGAAACCTAAATAATGATATGCTCTGTTTAATTAACAATAATCGATAAAATACCATTTCAAATTCGAAAAAGTTATAAGAGTTTAATAGATCTTGACATATGAATATGGAAGGAATTAAGAGATTGGCGTATTTTAATAACACTTGATAAGAAAGTGATGATAATGATAAAATCAAAGATTATTTAAAGAAAATAAAAAAAATGCACTTCATAGTTCTATAAAGTATTACATCCCATGAGAGGATCATTGATGCTTCTAGATATTTGTCTAAATAAAATCCTATATAAAATTTTAAAAAAAATATAAAAATTATAAATTTATATACCGGGTTAGTTCGTGTTTTTCTTATTCGTTAGTGAACCAAATCAGACCTAGTTGGTTCTTTTTGTCGATTTTGATTTAGTTTTTCGGTTTGATGCAATTTTTAAGTTAGCTAGGTTTGACCACCAATGTGGCTATATCTCATTAAGGAAAGTGCGCCAAATAAGTTTAGAAAAACAGGAGAGTACTATTTTGCTGTTTGATAAATTTAGGGCCGATTAGCTTACATGCATTAATAAAAAGTATCTCAATATAAAATATCGTACAATTAATACACGGTTTGGTTTTCATTAAATTTCACAATGCTAATATATACATCAGTTAGGCGAACATTTGTTTATTATTTTATGCAGAATAGATATGTGGAATATAAGCCCCAGGTCTTTGTCCTTGCAACTTGCGTTGATGAAAAATAAGAAGTTTAGTCCGTTTATTATAACTGTTGGACAATTTGATTCGTGCTAAATTAACATGTTACATGTGGGCATAGTGGAACTAAACGTAACAGGTCCTCTCCAGCCGTTATATTTGTTGTTGGAGGATTTAGATCGTGGAATAAAGTGGATAGGGGTTTTATGTGGGAGAAACCGATAATTATGGAAAATATTTACCTATATCTTATGTTTGCATTAAAGGTGTGTTTACCCGAAAAATGAATAGAGCTGAATTTGTACGTAGTTCTAAGGGTACATAGTATAACTTGACATAAATAGTAAAAGTAAGTAGAAATATCGAATATTGACTGTAAAGAATAAAATACCAACCAAGTTGAATGGAGAATGATTTATGGATAAGCTAGATGAATCAATATATAAAGATCAAAAGGATAATCTCTCAAAATGAGAGTGTCTCAATAGTATTTGAGTTATATTGTATGAATGCCTTGATGATCCCCACCCTTACAGAAATAATAGACATCCTTCTTATAGTGGAGGGATCATACTTTGGATATAATTAAAAATATATAGTGGGGAACCCATAATAGATTAGCTTTTCCCGGGTTTCCGTCGAGATTCTCTCCCTTAGTGCGGCTGTAACGGCTCTTGTCCCTTGGCTCGATCTTGATCAGACTAGATATTGACTTGAGCTCGTTAATGACTCGGACTCGGTATTGGTCGGTCTCTAGCCCTTAAGCTCGATAACTCCGCTTCACATTATAGCTCGATATTGGCTCGAACTCGACAATGGCTTCGAGCTCGGAACTCGATTGGTTCCTAAAACATGAAGGTGACCTGGATTCAGACCTCATCATGATATTACGAAGATGCTCCTCGGCCCACTATGTTCCAATCTTGACTAATCATACGAAGGTCGAAACCAGTTTGACCGTATACAGATAGTCCCCTGGTTTCTTGGGAAGAATGAGGCGAGAAATGACATGATTTTTCAACGGCTTGACTAGATATATACTGACGTTTGCATCGAGCCCGACCATGACGTACGTGATAGATGTTCCGTCGGTTCAGTTACCAAAGTATTAAATGCGTGTCAGACGACAGTCGGCCACTGCTGATATTGAACCGCCATTGCCAATCTATAAATAGCCTCTCTCTTCACTATTTTTCACTTTCAGATCTTCAAATCTTCTAAGTTCCCTTTCGCATCTTCTGAGTTTTTCGTCTTCAAATTTGTGATTTTCACCGCAAATTCCTTCTCTAAACAACAAATACTTCCGATCTTCGTCCACGAAATTATAAATGGCAAAAACGTCTAAAACCGTTCCGCAAAAAGTGGGCGATTCTTCATCTCGACCCGTCGATGGCGAAGATGAGGAGGAGCCTCGCCCTGAGAAATTTGTTCCGGTAGAGTGTTCAACTGTAAGTGATTTTAAAATTGAAAAGCCTTCTCTAGTACCGGGTCGATGTGAGCCGATGTCAAGGTACCAGTGTTCGATTACCGAGAAAGTTCTCGAGAAAGTCATACAAGAATGTAATTGGGATAATTAGCTCGTAGTAGTTCCATCGCCTGACGAATCAATTACTACCCACGTGGAAGGGTTCTTAAGTGTTTACACTTATCCTTTCATATTGGGTCCTCTAGACCCCGTCATCGTCGCCTTTTGCAAGAGGTACGATGTGACCCTTGGCCAAATCCATCCTTCCTTTTGGAGGATAGTGATTCTTCTCCGATTTTTGTCGAGCAAGATCGAGGGGCATATTTTCACCCTCGATCACCTTATGCGCCTTTATAGTCCTCGTCTTTACCGATAAGGGTTAATCAAGCTTGCTCGCCGAGCAACCAAAGCGCCATTCTCGAGTATTGATAAGACTCGCGATCGAGGTTGGATGGGCCGTTTTGTCCGAATCAAAAGCTCAGACCTGATCCATGCCGACGACTTGCCGTTTCCTGAGAAATGGAATACGAACTGTGAGTAAACGTTTCCCTTTGTTCGTTTTAATTTTGTGACTGCCTTTCAATTTGTTGATGCATTTTTCTTTTCTTATCACAACCGTAGCTCAGATGCCGGAACCGATTCTGGATCTTAAACGATGGGTTGAAGGTCTGGTGCTGCAGAGACCGTACTCCGTACGTGCTTGGGTCGAATTATCAAAGGGTCGATTGGAGGCCCGTAGTTGTAACACCCCGAAAATTTTTGAAGAACTTAAGTGTAAAGCCCGGTAAAATTTATAAAGAAAATAATGTTTCATGGTGCCGGACTAGGATTACGTATTTGAGGATTATAGAAATTCTCGAATCTTTTGGGTTGAACAATGCACGGAAAAGTAAAGAAAAATATTGGGCGGAAAAGTACATTTCTGCGGTCCATTATGCGACCGCAGAATCAATCTGCGGACCGCATAATAGCCGCAGAGTGAGGCAGTTGATTGGGTCAGTTAAAGCAATTATGTGGTCGACTATGCGACCGCATAACTGTTATGCGGTGTACTATGCGACCGCAGAACAGTTATGCGGACCGCATAGTGACCGCAGACTCAGGCAGATTTTTGATCATTTTGGACACCAATTATGCAATCGATATACGGTCCACATAACCATTATGCGGTCGCATATGCGACCGCAGAACCTGTTCTGGAGCTCCATTTTTGGATTTTTAAAACCCAACCCTATTTCGTTAAATACACTCTTTGGGTCATTTTTGAGCTATAATTTGACATTTTAGAGTGAGAGAGGGTGCCCTAGAGTGAGAAGGTGTTCTCCAATATTTGTTCTTCAATTCTTGCTCAAGTTTTGGAAGATTAAGAAGGCAAGCTCACTAGGTCTTCATCCTAGAGGTAAGATTCTACACCCTAAACCCTAATTTCGAAATCATCTGAACATGGGTAATTACCAAGATAATATTTGGGCATGAGAGTTGATTATTTTAGATGCATGTGTTATCAAAGGGTGTAGAAAGATTGTTGAGCTAAAAATGGTAAAGATTGGGTTGTGGGATGATGGAATCCTCCATAAAAGGACCTTGAA
>AWOL01S0058129.1:0-27610 GCA_000715115.1 Nicotiana otophora | reverse complement strand
TTGATAATTATGATGATGATCTATGAAAGGGAAGAAATGAAAGTGTGAAATATAAAATACGGCCATTGCGCCATGAATAAAGAATCATATGTATGGTCAAGAGAGCCAATGAAATAATAATATTGTAAGTGGTTGAAAGTACGGATTAGGTCATATGTGGTATGAAAGGTTATGAGATGGACGGTCTATGAAATGCATAGGTATATTGTGTTATGAAACCCTATGGACGGTCTATGAAACGCATAGGTATATTGTATTATGAAACCCTATGGACGGTCTATGAAATGCATAGGTATGTTGTGTTATGAAATCTTGTGGACGGTCTATGAAATACATTGTGTTATGAAATCCTGTGGACGGTCTATAAAACACATAGGTACATTGTGTTATGAAATTCTATGGACGGTCTATGAACGCATAGGTACATTGTGATATGAAATCCTGTGGACGGTCTATGTAGGTACATTGTGTTATGAAATCCTGTGGACAGTCTATGAACGCATAGGTACATTGTAATATGAAATCTTGTGGACGGTCTATGAATGCATAGGTACATTGTGTTATGAAATCCATCGTTATATGAAATCCTGTGGACGGTCTATGAAACACATAGGTGCATTGTGTATAAGAGGTATAGATGTACGGTATGAATAAACACTATGGACGGTCTATGAAACGCATAAGTGTTTAATATGATATGTGAACATTAAGGACGGTCTAATGAGACACATTATTAATGCAGACAATAGGTGCACCCTTTTTGTTGTCCTTGTTTGTACAGGTTGTTTCAATTACATTATATTATGTGTTCCACGTATAGATTATATGGGCATTCTATTTTGAAAGAGGATTTCTAGATATACATACTAGTACTATTCGACAGTACTAACGTCCCTTTTGCCGGGGGCGCTGCATCTTTAATGGATGCAGGTGGTTCTACAACAGGTGGCATTGATCAGTGATAGCAGTACACTCCTTTCAGCTGATTTGGTGAGCCCCATTTCATTTTGGGGTCATGTATCTTTTGTTTCTCATGTACTTTGTGGTTGAGGTATAGCCGGGGCCTTGTTGCCGGCATTTCCATATTACTCTTCAGTTGTACTTAGAGGCTCCGTAGACAAGTTGTGGGTGGTATTTGATGTTAGGAATTGGATTAGAACTATTGGTATTTGGCAATATATTTTTTATTAAATCGATAAACTCGTACTATTTTGAAAATATTGAATGATGCTGTTAATGGGAATGAAATGGAAGCTGTTAATGAAATCTCTTTAATATTTGATTAACGGAGTACATCTCCTCTTTATTCACGAATAAATTTGGGTAGAATGAAATCTAATAGGCTTTCTCAGTCGGGTTCACTCGGTTGAGCGCCGGTCATGCTCCTCGATTTTGGGGCATGACAGTAATCATGGTAAGTCTTTTTCTAGATTTGTCTGTTATTTGTTCTTCTTTATTTGCTTATTCCTTTTTTTGTAGGACTCGGGAAGAATGTATCCATGAGGCCCCCATCTGGTGATGAAGAGGTTTCTGCCCCGAAGCAAGTTAAAGAAAGAAAGAGAAAAGATGTACTGAGCTCCCCGAGCTTGGAAAAGAAAAAACCAGCTAAGAGATCTCGCAAGCCAAAGGGGGGCTCCTGTGTCATGCCTTCGGAAGTGATCCGCCAATTAAGAGACGAGCCCGAAGAAGGATAAGGGGATTTAGCCTGTGTACGGGCTAATGTTGTGATTAAACAGTCTTCCAAATTGGCGGAAGCAAATCAGGGAATCCTGGCCATAAACCCAGAATAAGAAGATACCGAGATTATCCCTTCTCGAGCTAAGATGATTGAAGGGGAGATCGAGGGTAGGACTTCTCGGGCATTAGAAGATATTTCGAGGGATGAGCTCGGGATAGTTGGTATTAGTGGATCCCCTCAGATTTCGGATGCCATGATTCGAGAGACCAGCATGTTGGAAGGTTGGTCCTACGAGGGCATTCATGAGTCGACCAATATCCATGGTTTTCTGGATGGGCTCGAGTCAGCTTCCTCGGAGGAGGTTATCGATTTTGGCGAAATGCTAATACCAAATAAAGCATCATAGTCGGGTCCTGCCGAGCCTTCATCGGTTCACAAACTGGTTGACCGACTTCCAGCCCCGAGTGTCGATCCCTACCGTAGGCGTCCGTGCTTGAGGATACCCGAATATTTTCTCGCCTTGTGGGGATTGCCAGTTACCTTCGTTCCTTGGTGAACGAGGAGGATCAATCAGTGATGAATGCGGTGGGGCCCGCCTGTCTTTTCAACGAGGCCCAACATGCTTTGAATCGGGTAACTTTGATGGCATCTTTCCTGTTTCTTTTATACTTAGAATTGTAGGTAATTCTAACGTTTCTCCTTCTGATTGTAGGCTTTGGTGCTGCATCACGAGCCCTTCCTCCGAATCTGAGAGGAGCACGATGCTGAGGTTCAGAGCCTCACTGAGAAAAGTGACTCTTACAAGCTCCTTAGTGAAAAACTTCGAGCAGATTTGACAGTAGCTCGGGAAGTGCACGAGGAGATGGATGAGTAGGTATTCTGAATTTTCCATGATAGAGAAGATGAAAAGGAGATAACCACTAACGATCCGATTCTACAGGTTCGGCAGAGGATCGAGCAGATCAGATGGCTTAACTCACAGGTAGATGGGCTACTGGTCGAGGCAGAAGAATTTAAAAAGAGTATGGATATCCTTGCCTCGAAAAAGGAAGTCGTTCAAGCTCAGTTGGATTTGTCTCATGCCCAACTTCGATCTGTGAAAGAAAATGCCTCGGGGCAAATAGAGAAGATGAAAAGGAGATAACCACTAACGATCCGATTCTACAGGTTCGGCAGAGGATCGAGCAGATCAGATGGCTTAACTCACAGGTAGATGGGCTACTGGTCGAGGCAGAAGAATTTAAAAAGAGTATGGATATCCTTGCCTCGAAAAAGGAAGTCGTTCAAGCTCAGTTGGATTTGTCTCATGCCCAACTTCGATCTGTGAAAGAAAATGCCTCGGGGCAAATCGAGAAGATGAAAGAGCTTCAGCATCGGTTGGATTTGGCTATTTCTGATAAAGTAGGCTTCACTAATGAACTTGAAGAGGCCAGACCTGAGGTGATCGAGGCTAATAAAAGAGTCGATGCTAAAGTGGCTCAGTTCAGGATCGATGTTGAGGTTAACCAAGCCAAAGCCAAAAGTACGGTTGAACATGCTAAATGGCAAGCTCGGAGAGAAGCTCTCGAGGAGGTCAGTGCTCAGGGCTTCGATGTTGTGGCCGAGATTGAAGTTTCCAGGGCGGAAGAGAACAAGGCTTGAAGGCTGGCCTTTCTTGAGGAAGACTCCGATAACTCGAGTGAGTCTGAAGGTGAGAAAGATGCCGAGGATACGGCCTCTGAGGAGGATCAAGCCATTTAGGAACTTAGGTAGTTGTTGCCTCCGAGGCTGTTTTTAGTTTTTTGCAAAGAACTTCCGAGTTGCCTTTGTACAAGATTTGCATATATATAAAACTTTCTTCCTTTGCAGCAAAATAGCCTTTTAAGCTAAATAATTCGAACTTTAAATTACCATTGCCTTCGGACTTTGTGGGTAGTCCCTTTCGTTTATCGGGATGAATTGAGGTAGCCTTCGGGCTTAAATGGTTGAATGAATGTTTGTTTGAACTCGAAATAATGAGTAGCCCTTAGGCTTAGTAGTCGAGTGAGTGATTTCTCGAACTCGAAGTAAGAGTAGCCCCTAGGCTTAACAGTCGAGTGAGTGATTGCTAGAAGTTGAAGTAATATAGCCCGTAGGCTTTATGGTCGAGTGAGTGCTTGCTAGAACTCGAAGTAATGTAGCTCGTAGGCTTAGTAGTCGAGTGAGTGATTGCTCGAACTCGAAGTAATGTAGTCCATAGGCTTAGTAGTTGAGTGAGTGATGGCTCGAACTCGAAGTAATGTAGCCCGTAGACTTTTTGGTCGAGTGAGTGCTTGCTCAAACTCGAAGTAATGTAGCGCGTAGGCTTAGTAATCGAGTGAGTGATTGCTCGAACTCGAAGTAATGCAGTCCATAGGCTTTATGGTCGAGTGAGTTCTTGCTCGAACTTGAAGTAATATAGCCCGTAGGCTTAGTAGTCGAGTGAGTGATTGCTCGAACTCGAAGTAATGTAGCCCGTAGGCTTTATGGTCGAGTGAGTGCTTGCTCGAACTCGAAGTAATGTAGCTCGTAGGCTTAGTAGTCGAGTGAGTGATTGCTCAAACTCGAAGTAATGTAGACCGTAGACTTAGTAGTCGAGTGAGTGATTGTTCGAACTCGAAGTAATGTAGCCTGTAGGCTTAGTAGTCGAGTGAGTGATTGCTCGAAGTCGAAGTAATGTAGCCCGTAGGCTTATGTGAGGCTTGATCTCGTTGATTTTTCGGTTGGCAATCCCCGATTTATGTGGTAATGGTCGGCCCTCAAGCATGTTTGCATAATAGATCACAAAATAGAGGATGGATTCTCAGATATGAGATATCGGCAAAGAAGAAATTTCTCTTTATGTCATTATACATGTGTTCAAGTTTTGTACCAGGGGTCGAGCAAACTACACGAGCTTGGTTCATTTTGACCATTTGGCTCATTATAATTTTTCCTATCGAAACCCTGTTGTTGTGAAGTAACTTCCTTGCCTTGAACTTGATAATCGAATTTGATATATTTGAGGGTAATGCCCCCCCCCTCCAGTATTCGAGGTTGATTGTAAAGAGGCCTCTGCTACTGTTGAATTGTTCTAAGTTAGCACGATAAATGGTTGCCTCATTAAAAACCTTGCCGAAAAACCCATTTGGGACAAAACCGGTCTAAGGGAAAAAGAGTGCAACGCATGCTTTCAGGCCTAAAGGCTCCGAGTTGAGTGATCCACACTTGTTTCTGATCGAACACCTGCAAGGGTTAATTTAGAAATATAAATGAACATAGGAGGGTCGTACCTTAACAATAGTATCATTTTAGGTGCGACCCGTTCTAATTGCTTGGTAGTTGTTTGCCGTTTATTACACCGAGCTTGTAGGATCCTTTTTCGACGATTTCGAGAACCTGATACGGTCCTTCCCATTTCGGACCAAGTTTTCCTTTATTTGAATTTCGGGTGTTGAGGGTGACTTTCCTTAGCACTAAGTCCCCGATTTTAAAATATCGAAGATTGGTTCTTCGATTATAATACCTTTCAATCCGCTGTTTTTGGGCAGCTAATTGGACGAGAGTTGCTTCTTGTTTTTAGTCCAATAATTCTTGGCTCGTCTTCATCGTCTCGTTATTTGATTCATTTGTTGCATATCGAAACCTGATGCTGGGTTCTCCAACCTCAACCAGGATAAGAGCTTCTGCGCCATAAACCAACAAGAATGGTGTCGCTCCGATACTCGATTTCAATGTTGTGCGGTATGCCCATAGGACTTCGGGTAGTATTTCTCTCCATTTTCCTTTAGCGTAGGTTAATCTTTTCTTAAGATTTTTGATGATGGTTTTGTTGGTCGATTCGGCTTTTCCGTTCCCGCTGGAATGATAAGGTGTCGATAGGATCCTTTTGATTTTGTGGTCTTCGAGAAATTTGATTACTTTGCTTCCGATGAATTATTTTCCATTATCACACACAATCTCGGATGACATCCCGAACCGACATATGATGTGGTCCCAAATGCATTCTATCGCCTCCTTTTCTCTGACTTTCTCTAATGCCTGTGCTTCAACCCATTTAGAGAAATAATCAGTCATAAACAAAATAAACTGAGCCTTACCTGGGGCCGATGGGAGGGGGCCAACGATGTCCATTCCCCATTTCATGAAAGGCCAAGGAGATAGGACCGAGTGGAGAAGTTCCCCGGGTTGATGAATCATGGGCGCATGTCTTTGGCTTTTGTCGCATTTTCGAACAAACTCCCTGGCATCTTTGTCCATATCGATCTAATAATATCATGCTCTGATTATTTTGTGGACTAATGAATAGTCACCGGAATGATTCCCACAAGTGCCCTCGTGAATCTCACGTAGTATGTAGTCGATATCTCCCAGTCCCAAACATATTGCCAGTGGACCATCAAACATCCTTCTGAATAACGTTCCATTATTGGATAAGGTGAACCGTGCGTCTTTTGTGCGTAGAGCTCTCGATTCCTTTGGATCCGATGGAAGTTTCCCGTTCATGAAGTATTCTATATATTTGTTTCTCCAATCCCAGGTTAGACTCGTGGATTTTATCTCGGCATTACCTTCTTCGATTACCGATTTCATCAGTTGTACGACAATCCCCGAGTTGAGTTCGTCATCCTCGACCGAAGAACCTTAGTTCGCAAGAGCGTCGGTCTCACTGTTCTGTTCTCGAAGCACATTTCACAAAGTCCATTCATTAAATCGATGTAGAGTCATTTGTAATTTATCTAAGTACCTCTACATTTGATCTTCTCGGACTTCGAACGTCCCGTTGACTTGATTTACCATGATGAGGGAATCACATTTAGCCTCCACAATCTCAGCTCCCAAGCTTTTAGCTAGTTCGAGACCTGCAATCACGACCTCATATTCGGTCTCATTATTAGTCAATTTTGTAGTTTTAATAGACTGTCTAACTACATTACCTGTGGGCGATTTTAGTACGATGCCCAGTCCGGACCCCTTTGTGTTTGAGGCTCCGTCCGTAAAGAGGGTCTATATTCCCGAAGAGGTATTCGATTTTATCAGTAATTCCTTTTCTATTTCGGGTACCAAGGCCGACGTGAAGTCAGCCATGAAGTTCGCTAAGATCTGAGATTTGATAGCGGTTCGAGGTCGATACTGGATGTCGTACCCACCGATCTTTATGGCCCATTTGGCCAATCGACCTGAAAGCTCAGGCTTGTGTAAAATATTTCGTAGAGGATAAGTTATCACAACATGTATCGGATGGCACTGGAAATATGGTTTTAGTTTCCTAAAGGCACTTATTAAAGCAAGCGCTAATATTTCTAAGTGTGGATATCTAGTTTCGGCCTCACCTAAAGTTTGACTGATATAATAAATAGGAAATGGCGTACCTCGGTTTTCTCGAACTAGGACTCCACTTACCGCTATCTCCGAAATAGCTAGATACAGGTAGAGCTGTTCATCTGCCTTCAGGGTATGAAGCAATAGAGGGCTCGATAAATACCGTTTTAGCTCTTTCTAAGCCTGCTAACATTCCGGAGTCCATGCAAAATTGTTTTTATTTTTAAGCAGAGAGAAAAATCGGTGGCTCATATCCGAGGATCTCGAAATGAATCATCCCAGGGTGGCTATCCATCCCGTTAGCCTTTGCACGGCCTTTACATTATTTACCACTGTGATGTCCTCGAATGCTTTAATTTTATCGGGGTTAATCTCGATTCCTAGATTGGACACCATGAAGCCGAGAAACTTGCCCGAGCCAACCCCGAAAGCACATTTTTCGGGATTGAGCTTCATATTGTACTCCCTTAGTATGTCGAAAGTTTCCTGCAAATGCTTTAAATGGTCCCCTGCTAGCAAGGATTTAACTAACATGTCATCAATATAAACTTCCATTATTTTTCCTATTTGTTTTTCGAACATTCTATTTACTAGGCGTTGATAGGTTGCACCAGCATTTTTTAGGACGGATGGCATTACGTTATAATAGTAAATCCCGTACTTAGTGATAAATAAGGTCTTTTCCTGATCCTCCGGGTTCATCTGTATTTGGTTATACCCGGAATAGGCATCGAAAAAGCTAAGAGACTCGTGGCCGACCATGGAATTGATCATACGATCGATATTAGGCAAAGGAAAAGAATCCTTAGGGCATGCTTTATTCAAGTTTTTATAATCTATACACATTCAAAGCTTGTTCCCCTTTTTAGGGACTACCACCACATTTGCCATCTAATTAGGGTACTTTACTTCCCGAATGGACCCTATTTTAAGAAGTTTGGTTACCTCGTCTTTGATGAAGGCATGTTTGACCTCGGACTGGGCCTTCTTTTTTGTTTTACCGGGTGAAACCTTGGGTCCAAGCTTAGCTTATGAGTGGTGATTCCCGGTGGGATCCCTATCATATCAAGATGGGACCAAGCGAAATAGTCTATGTTAGCTATAAGAAATTGAATAAGCTTTTCCCTGAGCTCGGGATCTAACCCCATGTCCATGTATACCTTTCGTTAGGGCAGATATTCGATTAGTATGACTTGCTATAGTTCTTCGATCGTAGATTGAGTAGCGTCGGAATCATCAGGGACCACGAAGGATCTAGGGATCCCATGTTCATCATCTTCGTCACTCTTCCAATTCTCTAATTGGGTCGGAGCTGACGTTTGTGCTTGCTATTTGGTATTCCGTTCTTCCTTCGAACCCGATCCTTTTGCCGATGATAGTGAAGATATCGGAGTTACTTCTTCGACGACAAACATTTCTCTCACGGCCGGTTATTCTCCGTAAACTCTTTTGACTCCCTCCGATGATGGGAATTTCAGAACCTGGTGGAGGGTCGAAGGTACAACTCTCATATTGTGGATCCACGGCCTTCCAAAAAGGGCGTTGTACCTCATATCGCCTTCAATTACGTGAAACTTCATTTCTTGGATGGTTCCGGCCGCGTTTATTGGCAGAATTATCTCGCCTTTGGTAGTTTCACATGCCATATTGAATTCGTTTAGAACTAGGGTTGCGGGTACGACCTGGTCCTACAGGCCGAGCTGCTCTACGACCTTCGATCTAATAATGTTGGTCGAGCTACCTGGATCGATTAACACATGTTTAACTTTAGTTTTATTCATTAGTACAGATATTACCAGTGCGTCATTGTGAGGTTGCATGACTCCTTATGCATCTTCATCATTAAAAGACAGGGTTCCTATGGGTGCGTAATCCTGAGTTCGAGATCATTTTTTTCTTATAACCGACATCTTAGTGCGTTTAAGCACCGACCCCTGAGGGGTATCATTCCCAATGATGATCATGTGGATGATGTGTTATGGCTCTTCTTGTTCGTTTCGTCTGTTGAAATCCCAGTTTTTGAAATGCTTTTTGGCCCGGCCACTTAAAAATTCTCGAAGGTGCCCTTTATTGAATAACCGGGCTACTTCCTCTCTTAGTTGCATGCAATCCTCTGTTCTGTGGCCATGAGTGCCATGATATTCGCACATTTGATTGGGATTCCTCTGGACAGGGTCGGTCTGCATAGGTCGAGGCCATTTAGTATCTTTGATGCGTCCGATAGCCGATACGATAGCAGATGCATCGATGCTGAAGTTATGCTCCGACAACCGAGGTTCTTCCTTAGGTCCAGTATGCCTGTCGAACCCACTCCTGTTCATCAGCCCCCGAGATCCTTGGCCTCGACCATTTCTCTTTTCGCCTCGTATGGGGTTGCGTGAAGTTTCGCTACCCCTACGATTTCCGTTATACGACCGTTATCGTTCCTTGTTTGACCTTGTTTCTCGGTCAATACCCCTTTTAATATTAGACCTAGAACCCAACTAGTCGTCTTCGACTCTTATTTTGGATTGATATCGATTGTACACATCGGCCCAAGTAATAGCTGGGTACTCAATCAGGTTATGCTTCAGCCGCCGTGAAGCTATCGAGCTTCGTTCGTTTAGACCTTGAGTGAAAGCTTGAACATCCCAATCGTCTGTGACTGGTGGTAGATCCATTCGCTCCATTTGGAAATGAGATACGAATTCTCTTAGCATCTCGTTGTCCTTTTTTCTTACCTTGAATAGGTCCGACTTCATGGTCTCGACCTTTATAGCCCCAACATGTGCTTTTACGAAAGAATCTACAAGCATAGCAAAAGAATCAATAGATTTAGACGGTAAATTATAATACTATATCATTGCTCCCTTTGACAGGGTTTCACCGAATTCTTTCAATAACACAGATTCGATCTCATCGTCCTCTAGATCATTCCCTTTGATGGAACATGTGTAAGAGGTGACATGTTCGTTGGGGTCGGCCGTTCTAATATATTTAGGAATATCGGGCATGCGAAACTTCTTAGGGATCTGTTTATGAGCCGCGCTCGGGGGGAAAGGCTTTTGTATGAATTGTTTGGAATCTAAGCCCTTCAATATCGGTGGTACCCCGGGGATCTGATCAACCCTGGAGTTATATGTTTTTACTTTTTTGTCGTTTGCCTCGATCCTCCTTTCTCCTAACTCTATTCATTTTGTCAGTTCTTCGAACATCTTAACAATTTCGGGATTAGTCCCCGATTCTTGCTCATTTGACCTTACTATAGCTGGCCTCGTTTTGTGGGTGCCTTCTTGGGGAGGACTAGGCTCGAGTCTGGTCGGTGCCTGGGTTTGGCTCTGCAATTGGGCTATTGCTACTTGTTGAGCTTGCAACATCTCGAAGATCATATGCAAGCTGATTCTGTTTTTCTCAGCATTTTGGGTATTTCGAGTTGCAGACCGAGTTCCACCATGAATGTTATTTTCAGGATCGGAACGTTGGTTCGCCTCGATGGCTGCATGTGAATAGACGTCTATTGGCTCTTCAACCCGAGCTCCAACGGGATCGACGAGAGGCCTTCCACCCCCGGGGGTTAAGTTGTTATTCTCATCTTGAAGGCCAAGTTCGTTGTCGATTTGTAGGGCCATTAATTGAGAATTCGTCGTTTTCAACGTGAAATCAAAGATACTTCCAAGAGCAAGTGTAAAATGGTGTATTTTATAGAGATCCGTACCAAACAACCACTGTTATCCTTAGCCCCACGGTGGACGCCAAACTGTTTACCCGAAAAACGGATAGAGTTGAGTTTGTACGTAGTTCTAAGGGTACGTGGTATAAATTAATACAAATAGTAAAAGTAAGTAGAAATATCGAATATTGATTGTAAAGAATGAAATACCAACCAAGTTGAATGGAAAATGATTTATGGATAAGCTAGATGAATCAATATATAAAGCTCAAAAGGATAATCTCCCAAAATGAGAGTGTCTCAATAGTATTTGAGTTATATTATATGAATGCCTTGATGATCCCCACCCTTACACAAATAATAGCATCCTTCTTATAGTGGAGGGATCCTACTTTGAATATAATTAAAAATACATAGTGGGAAACTCATGATAGATTAGCTTTTTTTCGATTCCCGCCGAGATTCTCTCCCTTAGTGCGGCTGTAACGACTCTTGTCCCTTGGCTCGATCTTGATCGTACTCGATATTGACTTAAGCTCGATATTGACTCGGGCTCAGTATTGGTCGGTCTCTGGCTGTTAAGCTCGATAACTGCGCTTCACATTATAGCTCGATATTGGCTCGAACTCGACAATGGCTTCGAGCTCGGAACTCGATTGGTTCCTAAAATATGAGCTCGGTGACCTGGATTCAGATCTCATCATGATATTACGAAGACGTTCCTCGGCGCATTATGTTCCAATCTTAACTAATCATACGAAGGTCGAAACCGGTTTGACCGTATACAAGGTGAAAATGTATATCAATTAATTATGGTTAAGAGATTATATTTTATATAAAAGGTTGGATTGTAATCCGACACATCTTCTTTCGATATGAAAAAACAGAGAGTTTAGTAAATTTATTATGTATAAGTAAGTTCTTAGAGGCAGAAACGGAATCTAAGCTTTTAAATCGATCATTAATTGTGGAATACCATTATAACTCATATTTTATGACTATAGTTTTTGAACTTAGTGTACTTTATATATAACAAAAAAGTTAAAATTATATACTTGAGTGGCATGGTGAATTGCATATTTCAAAATCTGGCAAAAAGAAAAACAGCATATTTCAGCAAATTGTACTAAAGCATGAAAGATTTTGCTTTAAATACACGTATGCTTCAAACATGATTAAAATCTCCCCTAGAAGTAGAACCAACCCCAAATGAAGTATATGATTCTGAAATTCATTTGTGCTTGTACATGACAACAGTCGTTGATTGGTAGGGTTTCCCTTTAAAGCATCCACATATAGTACCAAAAATTAAAAATATGACTAAAGTTGTAATTCTCATTTGCAATCATTTGCTTTCCCATGCATGGATAATTTGATGGTGGAATTTATTCGTTTACTGTTATTTTGAATCTCATTCCTTTATAAATCTTTGCTGAACGTAGGTTACTGCATCTACTGTAATCTTTATTGCTATGAACAGATCAAAGTTGAAAACTTGAAATCAACACTTCGTACTATGCTCATGGTGGATACTCCTATAGTTCTTTTTTATTTTTAAATTTCCCCCTTTCATTTTTTAAATAATTTCTTTTGGGGGGATTGGTCTTCAATCTCTGCTTTATTTAGAGTGCTAAAATGTTTGATGAACGGTTGTGATTGACGATTGGACGGAGGAGTAAGTATTCATAGGATACTGCATAACATATGTGAGCCCCATATAGTGAAAAAAATAAAATTTGTGTCATTATATTGTTCTTTCCGATCTCTATGCATTTTAACTCTCTACCAAAAATTGGCTCTGCCCCTACTGTACTCCAGCTTGGTTGACTTCTCTGAGTATGAGTTTTGTTTCTCCCACATCTAATTCAATATATAACATTGGTAGATCTTAATTAGGTGAAAATGAAACTAATTCAACTAATATGCTTGAAATGTCTAGAAACAAGAAGCTATGATTAGGAAAATAGTCAACAAAAAAAAAAGGTAAATTGTGACTTTCAATTAATTATATGTTATGACTCATATATTGGTAAGCTAAACTATTCTCGAACATTTGGGCTCTTAATAACACGACTAATACCCTTTTGAGGTAATAAATACTACGCTATATTCTTTAAAATATTCAATTTACCGCACTATAAGCGCTTTTACCTGCTCCTCTTTCATTGTTCATGAAGTTATTCCCACAAAAGCAAAATGTCTCCGCCACAATCTTTCCACGAATAATCCTTTCATATTTCAAAGACATTCAAATTCTGTCGTACCAAGAGGAATCATGATAAAAATCATATTACGGGTTTAAATAAAAAATGCAAGATAAGATTAGGTACATATAATCCAATGTGGTTCGGTTCGTCTCGTCTTTCTTTGGGATACTTTTAATTCAACTTTTACCGTACCACTAATAGTCCTCATATCAGTATCCAGTAGTTGTAGTTTTGTGATATCGTGTACTTTACCTCCAAAAGTAACCCCTCTATGGTTATAGTCGAAGTTACATATGTGTTTTATAACATTACAAGTACCATTCAAGTAAAATAGAGTGTGGATTATTTCTTAAAATATTCTCGTAACAACTCCAAAATCATTTATAACTTGAATGAATACATATTGACTCCAACATTTTCAGGAGACAAAAGAATGGCATAGATTTCGTGCAAATTTCAGAGACACAACGAATTAAGATAAAACAAACAATAGGTGACATTTTTTTATCAGTGAAATTTTGGATAGTATTTGTATTGTATGGCTATGCCAGTTGAAAAATCGCAAATATTGGGTAAAATAATTAAGATGCATATAGACTGTTTCGAACTTTTTTTTATGAAAAACATGGCGTTGTTGAGAACTTGAAAGAGCATTATCCAAAGGGCATTTTGAGAGACACTTTTTGAGGACCTATATTGAGTTGTCTTTTCATATTTTGTGAATGTCCCCACACATCATAAACACTAAATCTTGTAAACTTTCCCCATCCACTACTTCGTCCTGAAAATGGCACCTGCTTAGTGCTTGGGATCCCACTTCTCATTCTCTAACAGACAAAACCTGAAAGATAGAATAGAAAAAAACACTTGTAGATAAGCACGCTCAGCAATATCCTTCAACTCCTTGCGTCTTGTTTCTATTCGGTGCCGATAACTGCATTCAAACTCTTACTAATTCAAATTCACAAGAATCGAGACCTCTAATTAAGATCTTCGTGTCACCATAACCCTGAGATTTCGAGTTATATTTGTATAGCAATCTATTTTAACTTTATACTACCGTTAAGGGAACAAAAATATATTTACTTTATTACTCCCTCTATTCACTTTATTGTCCACAATGGACTTTGCACTCCCTAAAGAAATAAGTAATAAATAAAATACATATTGTATTATAACACCCCATAATAATGATACCATTTAAAAATGTATTGGGAAATGATTTGAAGAATGAGTAGTAATCTCTCTGGTCCATAATAAGTTACTTTTTGGGCCAAAATAAGTGTCATTTTACGTAACCAAGAAATAATTAATTTTATTTTTTTAAAATTTCTCTTATTTACATATCTCAATGTGTCAAGTTAACAATATGTAAATTTTAATTAAGGGTAATTTAGTGAATACATATTTTTTTCTCTAGGAGTTCATATTTTCTTAAGGGTTGTGCCAAAGACCAAAAAATCACTTATTATAGACCGGAAGGAGTAAATAATAAAGATAAAACATGAAAAAAAATTTGTTATTCTCTTGATTCACTAAAATGAACACGTAAAAGTAAAAATGAATGGAATGAGAATTTTTCTGAAAATAGCAGAATCATTCATAGAATCAGAGTAAGAAAATAATTTGCACTTGAAACAAAAGTATAAGTAAATACTCGAAATTATTAGAGGATAATTTCTCTTTTTTTGCCCTTTAGATGTAAGATCTTACTGAAACCAAAATATTTGTAAGCTAAACATGTTTTGAGAATCAAGTTAATAAAAATTTAGAGAAAGACTGATGCACTAAAATCATAATTTGAAAATATTTTTCCAACTAAAAACCGTCTATATTCTTCAGTTCAAAAGAGACTACTTCGATGAACGCTCATTGGACGGTGATTCTAAGTAAATTAATGTAAAGTAAACAAAATCCATCCAATACAGGAGTTTATCCAATTAAATTATGATGGCTAGTTAGTCTGTTGCTCTACCCTTAATCCCTATCAAGCAAATATTATTGGTCGCAATAACTAAACAAATGAAGTATTCAATATTTTTTTTTATATTTAAAAAAAACCCATAAAAGTAAAGCTGAATATAGGGGGCACCAAAATTTAGGATACATCCTATATAAAATAGGAACCACTTGTGTGGCGAGCAACTAAAAGCAAAATGATTTTTTGTATAGACTATAGAGCCTGAAATAATGGAACATTTTTGTATGGGACACCATGATATTCCCTTTGCCTTTTTTTCACAAACCCATGCCTTAAGAAAAGCAACTAAACGACAAAAAGATAGTCCCTCTTAAAAATAAAAAACTTCAGTCCCTACATAATTCCAAACTCATTTACTAACTTTGTTTTCTTACTTTTCCTTTTTTATAGAACATCATCAAACTTGTCTTTCTCATTAACCAAAAGGACATTTTGTTCTTCTTCATCACTTGTGTCATCTCTATGCTCCATCATTTCCAAGTTGGTTAGCCTCTTGGCTTTCAATGCCTCACCTTCCCAATCTGTGCAGCAATGCACAACATAAAGTATAGAGATAGCACAGGCTGCTTGAGCTGACAAGAGACCATACCATAGGCCACTAAACCCAACTTTTAGCCAAAAGGCTAACCCTACGGCAACCGGGGTGCCCACGAAGTAAAACGAGCCGAGGTTGATCCTGGCGCCTATGGCCGGTCTAGCCGTTCCACGGAGTATCCCGCAACCGGTGGTTTGTGGACAGTTTCCAAGCTCACACATCCCTATTAATGGCAAGACTGATGCAACAAGTGCTCTAAGCATCTCATCTTTTGTAAATAAGGCTCCCCATTTGTCCCTGAAGATCACTGTCCATATAACATTGATGAATCCAATCACAAATGCACAAGCTAATGCAACTGTTGCAGCTAACTTGGCTTTGTATGGTTTCCCAGCTCCTAACTTATTCCCTACCTGAATTTGACATTCAATTAGTATATATACCATTACAAAAAGATAACTCTATAATATCCAAGTTCAAGATAAAATGATATAGGATTAAAGTCAGAGATGTTACTATATTAAGATGCTAGTAAAATGTCAAACATATAAAATATGCAAGGAGAATCCTTGGTCAACTCTAGTTGGTTAAATGGCTATGTCATATATTAGCCAATTGATATGGAAGTTAGGTATAAAAGAGGATGTAATCAATTGTAGATGTCAATACACAAGATTTATGTAACCACCCAACATAGATGATGTAAATGAAGTATGATGCAATCAATCAACTGAACAAAAAGCATACAATCTTTAGGAAGATTATGTGAAACTAGACAAGAATAATTTGTCTGTTTTTTCTACAGTTTATGTTAGTTATAATAGGAGGAACCTCCCTCTTTCTCCTTGGTATGTTAGTTATATGCTATCAAGAACCAAGATTTCCATAACAGTCTCATGCATATAATTAATAAAAAAGCTAAAACAGGAAATGAAGTTCATTTATCATACAGAATCAAGCAACGTCACAGTGCCTAGCAAAAGATGGCTCTAATCTAAGAATCACATACAGTGCAACTCCAAGGGCCAAATCTTAAAAGGACAATAAACATAAGTTCATTGTGGTTCCTTACATGTCAATATGCACAAAATGTCGGCACGTTTCACTCTCTTTTAGGATCTCTATTCACCAAATTGTACAAATAAATGTTCCACTATAGTATGTCAACCTTAAGAAACCAAAGATGAGCAGCCACTTGGGATAATGAATAGCAAAGGTTTCAATGGCCTAATTGCTTTCCAGTTCTAAAGTACTTGCTCGATCATTTAAACAAAAAGGTTTAGGACAAATAATTAGCATTTGCAATGTATTTGAGTCAAAGAGGTCAAATCAATCCAACAAATTGAAGCAAGTTGTCCCCTCAACCCTTCCCCCCAAGTAACTTGTCACAATAAAATATGTCAATTCACAAGGATCAAACAGACAAGTTACAAAGTATTGACACAATATTTGTCAGCAACCATTACAAAGATCATTATCAACTAATTGCAGTAGCAGGAACATGGCTAAATCATCCATCCATTAGTTAAAGCACACGAACAAAAGGATATTCTTTGGTGGTGGGTTTGATTTGCAAGAGCTCAGCAGATTTCATGACTAGACAAAGTGATTTGTCACAAAATTACATAATTACTGACTCCCTTTTCATCTCAGCTAATTGACTTAGTTGACAGCATAGCCATGAAATGGAAATCATAGAAGAAGAAAGAGGTTTTCTAGCTAGAAACTATATCTTGCACATATAAGTGTGATAGTTAAATTGGAAATTATAATTCCATATACGATACTCTCTCTTTTAGTCTTTTAGTGACCATCTTTCTACATCTAACAAACTCTCTAGCTTTAACTTCCCATTTTATATGTTTATAACCCACATTAGAACTAAAGTAAATATTTTTTAAACTCTATGTCCAATCAAACACCGCCGGCGTACTATATATATATATATATATATATATATATATATATATGAAGTATGAGTTATATTTCCAAACATTAAATGGCTTTCTCCAAGAATTTAAAATAAAAGCTCTTATCATGTCAGCATTAAGTATGCTTCCTATACTAGACTAGAAGCAATCACAGTTTCAGCAGAAAAAGGTGATGGAAAACTTACCCTGGCAGATACACAGCCAGCTAAGGCCATGGGAACAGTGTACATAAGGCTAGTGGTCTGTATCATAATCCCAGTTGCAGCAACAGCAAGTCTTGGATTAGGCAAATATCCAGCAAGTACAGTCACAATCTCATACCACCACCACTCCAAACATATCCCTATACAACTAGGAACTGCCAACTTCAGCAGTGGCCCCAACCCACCACATATCCCTCCAATCCCAGCCGTCCATCTCCACTCCCACTTCCCATATACATACACATACCCCATCATCAACACCATCATATGCAGATTAGTCAGCACTGAAGCCATAGCAACTCCTGGTACCCCTAACCCCATCACCACCACCAGAAAATAATTCAAAGGCACATGAAACAGCACTGCAATAAAAGTGCACCACATTTGTGGCTTAGTCACCCCCTGTGACCTCAGGTACACCCTAAGGGGCTGCAACAAAGTGTTTGTTGCAAGATCAGGGAGTGAGTATATACAGTAAGTTGCAGCCACTGATGTTATTTCCTTGTCTTGACACATGAAAAGCATGATGGACTCAAGGTTTATCCACAGAAGACTTATGGGAATGATGGCCAACAAAAGTATGCAGATCATACGTTGAAGGGAAAGTGAGAGCAAGTCCCAGTTTTTGCTGCCATAAGCTTGGCTACAAACTGGCTCAAGACCTGAAGCAAGACCAACAAGAACAGAGTAGCCAGTTATGTTTGTGAAACCAATGGAAAGTGCCCCACCAGCAAGTTGTAAACTTCCAAGCCTGCCCAAGAATAGAACAGACACCACTGCTCTAACATACACCAAACAATTCATTGCTGTTATTGGCAAAGCCATTCCCCATAGCTCCTTTAATTCCTCCACCACCTTTTCAAGTATCACAAATGCAAGTTTAATTTAGCACCCTCTCTTCTATAAGCATTTAAATTTTGTGGGTAAAAGAAGAAAACCTGGGAAGGAGTAGGCAGTTTGTGGGACAAAAAGTCAGGGTCTTTCTCTGCCATTGATGAAGCCTGAATAATATATGGATAGTCAAGAAAACTCCTTAGAATAGCACACAATGAACACTTCAGATTATTACGCAAAACAAAACCAAGACATCAGAACAGTAAAAAGAAGAAGATGAAACATCATTCAAGATTTTTCACCTTTAGTTTAATTCTCTATATACTTCTCTTCCTTCATAAATAATAAAAACATAAAAACAAAACCAACCAACCTTTTAGTTACCCTGTGCTTGTCAGTTCCTCAAACCAAAATAAGTTGCACTTCAAACTGTAACGCAAATACAAAAGTGAAGGTATCAATACAAAAACAGAGAAAGATGTAGTACAAGCTTGTTCTTTTTTATATTTACCCAATCAAGAAACAATGGAAACAAAACCAACCCACCTTATGGTATACCCCTGTACATCAGTTTCTGAAACCAAAAACTGGTTCGAATTTGAAAACTTCACAGAGAAGGGAAAGAAAATGGTGAAAACCAAGAAAAGCAATGGGGTTCTATTTCTTTGGGGTGGTGATATGCATATATAGTGAAAATGGATTAACTATTTTTTATGTTATAATATTATGATACGATTTTATATACTACTCTATATAGGTTTTGTTGCCTAGGATAATAGGGGCAAGAAAAGGTAGTATAACTAAATGCTAATGGCGGCGACTGTGACCTGAGACTTGTTGAGAAAACACATGAGAAAAGGAAAGCACTCTGCTCTAATTTATTTATTTTTTTGTTTTGGAGTGACAAGGATGGATTGATAGGGACCTCCCTCAACATATATAAACCAAGAGGCAAGGAGGGGTTGGAGAATGAGACAATGGGATTTTTTAGCTGCCTATTTTATGCTTCTACTACTACTTTCACTACTGCTCCACTACAACTTTTACAGTTTTATTATATTGACATGTGTATATTATATGGTACCGAATAAATAAATATATATATTGTGTGTGTGAAGGGGGAGACGGAAGAGCTGGGTGGAGGAAAGGACCACCAGTTTTTTTTGGGGGTGGGGTCGTGGGGCTCAAGCTATTAAATTTTGGAAATTTTATCTCAGTAAAGTTTTACACTCTATTTATTATAAATAAAAATTATTTCAAAATATTATTTTGTATAGCTAATTTTTAGTTTTTATAGCAAAATATGTATATATGATCATTTCATATCGTTAAGCTATTAAATATACTGTCTAATATTTTTCTCTCTTATTCTTTCAGTTTATTCTCTCCCAAAATCACCGTATCCTATTTCTCTCTGCACGATCTCTCTCACAGCGCCAGTGTCTTCCCCATTGTTGAATCACGATTCTCCTTTATTTGCAGGTTCTCTCTAGATTGTTCTCAAACCCTAGGTCTCGATTTGGTGGATTCCATCTCTGTTAACATGAGTTTCAAAATGTCTTGATCAAAGTTTTTGATATGAGTTGTATCTCTTTCCCAAAGTGGAGCGGACATGATCTGTTCATAGCTGAATTGATTTTAAATGTTGACATGAAAGAGGAAAGGATAGAGGAGAGGGTGGCAGCGGCTAATGAGATTAGGATTAGGTTTGGAAAAATTGGTTAAACCATTCACATATAACAATGGAATTGTATTTGCAGGTTCATCAGCAACCATTGAAGCCGAAATGAGAACAAAAATATGCAATGACCCTAATTGTAGATGTATTTATATGTATTCGGGTCCGCATACATTGATTTTTAGTTTGTACAATGGGTTTCTCTTCTTGTATTTAGATGTATTTATTCGATAAGGCATACACTGATTTTTATTTTGTGCAGTAATTTTTGATTATTGTATTTAGATGTATTTAAGTTCATACAATAACATTTTTAAATACATTGTTAATTCTATCATTTTGATGTTATTCATCAATTAGTTATGCATTCAATCTAACTGTATTTTTAACCTAACTATATCCATATGTATTTAAAACAACAATACAATGAAAGACAGAAAAATACTCTCAATACAAATAGAAATTCAATGAATACAACTAATGAAATATACTCAATAAAGCAGTAATACCATGTATTAGGAATAAATTAAATATTGTGAATACAAAAATAAACTTGAATACATTGAACACAACTGTTAGATACAACAAAATACAAGCACTAGGTTTTATTATGAAATATGCAGGCAGTAGGTTACTATTACAGGTTGTATCCGGTATAAATACATGATGTATTCATATCCAGAAAATCGAATTTCAAAGTATTTCTGTAGATACTTGTATCAGTTCCGAGCAGAACCCCGAACAATGTCAGAAGAAAAAAAACTCAAACCATATCAGAAAAAAGAGGGACTGAAACTCTGAACAATGCTCTGTTTTTTGGTGTTTAGCGTCTGATAAATCTTCTCATTAATTGGATTAATAATGTTGTGTGTTATAATGGATTTATGTGAGTTATATTAGGATTGTATCCCGTTAACTTAGCAACTTTCCGTTATTAAACAACTGAAGATACATATTATTATGTTGTATTCATGAATACATGGTATAAATACATGTGAATACAGTGGCTGACAGTTGGACTGCCCTATTTTTTAGCTGATTTTTGCTACTATATTCATGAATACAGTAGCTCGAATACACCGAATACATTACCATAACAACTGAAAGGTAGCTACGGAAAGTAATTATGTATATGGTAACTATAGGAAGTTAGTAACCACTAAACAATAGTCATTTCTGAAAATTCTTAGCTGTTTTTGCAAAATGGATGGATTTTTTTTTTTTTTTAGTAACACCTCAAAGTTGCTGATGTTCTTGAAAGTCCATTTGAATTAGATCAAATAAATATAGGTTTGTAAAAATTAAAAATTTCTCCTAAAGCTACTCCTCGGAAAAAGCTGAACTGTGGCGTTTTTTGTTTATAATTGAAAACTGGCTTTTGTCAATTCAATTCTTAACTTTTGTAAATCAATGTTTTGCAAAAATTGTTTCTCAATCAAATCAATCAAAAGCTTTACTTTCCTGTTGAAAAACAATTTTTAAAAAATAAATTGCAACTGCGAAAAAAATCAAACTTTTTCTTTATATGTTGCAAAAAATCTTCAATTTTTTGAAGCAATTGCTTTTTGGTTGGAGGAGTAAAACTTTTCCATCTCGTCATGTAAAGATTTGGAATCTGATGATGCACAAATGACATTGATATTTTGTAATTATAATAAGTTTTACTAATATAATTGTATATTTTTACTTGGAATTGTGATTTTCGGTTAATACTCCTAAAATATACTGCGACTTTTTTTTACATTTCATGAAAGAATTGTCTTTGTAGTTATTTGTCCATTTTAGCCACTAGTGTTGTTCCTTGTCTCATGTTGATGAACTTATATTACTTTATTATTAAGGGTTGCGTAAAGTGAAAATTACTCCTTTTAACTAAAGTTTTTGGGTTTGAATCTTTGAGTGTAAAGTTGATTTTGTTAAGGATCACTTTATCCGTTAATGTAAAAAAAATTCATGCGAATCCAAATTTTATCGGACCCTAATATAAGTACCGGACCAAAAATGGAAAGCCAAAAGAAGAACTTAAATTTCTTTTGTAAAAATGTACAAGAGCAAATTGCATAGACCATTCATATCATATATGTCCAAATCACATCTTCTTCTCTTTTCAATTGTTCAAACCCTCAACTTTAAGTTATTTGACTGGTGTATTCAAAGTTCAAACATATTGCCCCACTCTCCAAAATCCCGATACACTAGACCAACAATTTTGGCCAAAAATACACAATAATGTGCTAACGAGGAGGGGCATTTTGGAATTATAAGAAAAGGAAAAGTTTAAGGGCTTTTGACACGCACAAGATCCATCTTTGGCTAGAATTCGGTCTTACATCCAATAAATACAAAAATATACTGGCTAGGCTAGTTTTAGATGGGATAACATAATGATGTTTTGAGCATACGCAAATATTAATGAAGTTAAAGTTGCATATATTGGAGTAAACATCTTTTTAATTTGTAATGGTTGCGTCCAGACTAATTAATGCACATCTTCAATTCTCCATCAAGTACCGCTATCTCCCATCAACAGAAATAGCGATAAATCCTAACTTCTAAAGTTCAAACAAATAGACAGAAATTTACTTTTTTACTAGAATTTAAATTTTAATCTTACATTATATTTATCCTACTTTATTGGCTATTAGATTACATCTCTAGAGACAGATATTGAAATTTCCATTCGGATGGTTGATGCAATTAATCTCAAGACAAAGAAAGGAGCTTTGTGATAAATTCAGAAAATTATATAAATGGACGAAGTTTGACATTTTAATTTCCTGTTTGCTGATGGTTACGAAGCGTAAAATTAATAGTTGAGGAGCGAATTGATTACCTATTGAAGATATCACTTGGAAAACTGATGCTGTTTCACAAAAATGAACATCATCCGATACTTTAAATTAAAACAAAAGATCAGCAAATCCTATAAAAGATGAAGAAGCAAAATCAATTTGTAGACAATAGAAAATAAAGTTGTGCTTTGTAAGGTAAATCTATAGTTCAACAAACAAATTATAACAAAACAATGACAGATACAAACTTTGAAAATACAAAGTGCTGATTAAAGAAAATATTGAAGGAGAGGAAGAAGATTCCTTCATATTGATTAATTACTTAACAATGTCATTAGAGAACTAAGATTTAGAACGATGAACTGCAAGATAGTGGATGAAAAGCAATAATTGCATAATATAATTCTTAGCTTAACTGAAAATCATGCTTGAGTTTGTATACCTTGCAATATGAAGAACACGAAGAATGAGTGTTTGGATTCCTTTTCAATTACCTGGCTAGTGAAAAGAGAGAAGAAGAAGAAGAAGAAAATATGATTTACGAGGGTGGACTATAAAAGTTCTGTAATCAAGATGGCACCATAAAAAAATTGGTAACTAATATTACAAATAATTTAGTGAAATTAACGTGTTCAAGTAAGTAAGTAATGAAGTAGATTTTCTTGATAATCACCCAACTTACGAGAATATCCCACCAATGTCACTTTTGAGTGGTTTGTAAAGTCATCCAATTATTCCTTTTTAACTTAAAAAATAAAGAACATCCATTTGACATGCCATCTCATATTAAAATCTATTTTTAATGATAAAACTTATTTTCCACAAATAACTCTTTTTCTTTCCTTGCAAACATTGATCTGATTAATATGATCTATTAAATTATTCTTACGGGAGAATTTTTTTAGTAACACATATGATAGTTATTATTATAGTCTAACAATAATTTTTCGTTGATGTACGCTTTCAAGCTTAATTGTATTCTAATAATTTAACACAAAATCAATATGAAACCTAAAGAATGATATGTTCGATTTAATTTTAAAATTTACGGATAAAATACCATTTCAAATTAATATATATATATATATATAAAAGGGGTTGATAGATTGTTAAAAAATGGTGAAGTAAAGAAAGAATGTAATTTGTTGATAGCCATGTCCTGATTTCATTTGGTACCAACAATTAGTATTGTGCATAATAATTATCTCCAATTACTTTCCAGCTAACGGAGATCAACTTGTAGGTAACCCTCGTAGCTTCAAATGGTACATCAATCAAGTATCAACAAGTTTTGTTCGTCTTGCTTCAATTAAATGACATATGATTATGGAAGAACAAAGAGGCTGACGCATTTCAATAAAACTTGATAAGAAAGTGATGATATAAGTTATAATCAACCACTATTTAAAGTAAATAAATATAGATGCACTTTATATTTTTATTAAATATTACATTCCTAGAGAGGATCACAAATAGTTTTTAAAGAAAATTTTATATAATTTTTTTTTAAAAGTATATATAAAAATTATATATTTATTTTGTTCGGATTTTTTATTCAATACCAAACCAAATCAAACCAAACATAATAGAATTTTTTGATCAGTCTGATTTGACTTTTCAATTTAGTGTGGTTTCCGGTTGGGTTTGAACACCCATGCCTACATGTTATGCCTTAGATTATTGCATATTACGTACATGATGGGCTAAAAATATGAGTTTTTAGCTACATTTTTCTTTAATTTACTATGCTTTAATCGTGTTTGAGCTAGAACATGAGTGTTTTATATTTATTACGTGTTTAAGGTGTGTAGGACTTGATAATGAGCAAAGAAATAATTTTGGAGCTAAAGTAGATAATTTAGAACTTCTAAATATGAATAGAAATCCAAGAAAATCAAATGAGATCGAGTTCGAGGGTGAAAAACCAAGTGTGCATGAAGCAGATTGAAAAATAACTTAAAGACCCAAAAATTGCCTATCACGAGGTGTCATGCAAAGTCCCACATATGTCAGACGTGCAAAATTTATATTTTACACTACCAAAAAAACCCTCTTACTACGTTGGGGCATACGCAGGGCCGGCCTAATGGCCAAGCAAGTAAAGCAGTTGCTTAGGACCCCTTATTTGTAGGGACCCCAAAATTTTCTAATATTTAATGTATTTGTCTATTTGTTTTAATAATATTAAATATTTGAAAAAAGAAATGCATGTTTGATGTTGGAGAACAATTGGAAAAGAAATCTATTTTGGGAATTCATGCACCACGACGTGAACATATGTTGTCTCATTTATCTACCATTATTATTATAAATGGGCCCATATTCTTTATCTTTTTTTATCTTTCTCCGTAAAGCCTTCTCTAGACTCTACATTCCAAATTTTCAATCTCATTCAGTTACTACCTCAAAATAAAATAGCAGAATACAACTACACAAGTACCATATGTTTGATTTTCTCTCAAGTATTTTGGCTTTACATCAAGAATTTTGAAGTAGTAAAAGCTTATCAAATTATCTATTTGTTGTCTTATTGAATCAGGTTTGATCGTTCTATATTTTATTATTTGCATATACTTTTTAATTTTTTTGGGATATATTTTCTTTGTAAGTATATATTATCTTTTTAGTTATTTATTAGAATTTATAATATGTCAACTAGAAAATATGAATCAGGATGTTCAAAACGTCAAAAAAGGAAAAAGGATTGAAAGTCTAGTACAATCCCAAAAAGGAGCACTTGATAAATTTGTAGCGAATAGTAAAAATTCTAAATCAGAAAATGTGGAAGATTTTATAATAGATGAACAAATCACTAATATAATTGAGATAAACAATAATAAAATTCAAGAAGAAGAGGAAGGAGGAGAAGTTGTCGAGAAACCTAACATATATCCTCAAGAAAAATAAGAAGTTCTAAATAAGTTGGACAATTATACTCTCAGGAACATATATGATCCTAGTCAATGGACTAGTATAGATACAAAGTTGAGAGATCTAATAGTAAAAAATAGGCCAATTAAAATTACTAACATAGATTTTCCAAAGGATAAATTCTTTAGACATTTTTCTACTACAAATTATATTCAAAAATTAGCTAACGGAGAAAGACATGAAAGAAGATGGTTAGTTTACTCTAAAGATTTGGATAAGGTATTTTATTTTTGTTGTAAGTTGTTTACTACGACTTCTAGCTTTTGTAGCAGTAAATTAGCTAGTGATGGTAGTAATGATTGGAAAAATATAAGTGCTAAGCTCAAAGCTCATGAAATATCAAAAGAGCATGTTATTAATATGGGTGCATGGATTGATTTAGAAATGAGATTGCACAAAAGTAAAACAATTGATAAAGATGTTCAAGAACAAATCAATAGAGATAGAGAGCACTGAAAAAATGTATTATCAAGAATTATTGTTGTGATAAAAACCCTTGGAAAAAACAATTTGGCATTTAGGGGAAAAAATGAAAAGATCTATCAAGAAAGTAACAGAATTATTTTGAGTCTAATTGAAATAATTGCAGAATTTGATCCAATCATGCATGAACATGTTCGCCGAATTAAGCATGATGAAATCCATAATCATTACCTTGGACATAATATACAAAATGAATTGATAAATTTATTAGCTAGTGAAATTAAGAATAAAATTATTGACAAAATTATAGAAGCAAAGTGCTTCTCAATCATACTTGATTGTACTCCAGATGCAAGTCATCAAGAACAAATGTCTTTTATATTACGTAGTGTCGATATCACTATAACTCCAGTAAGAATTACTGAATATTTTTTAGAGTTTTTAAAAGTTGACGATACAAGTGGAAAAGGTATTTTTGAAGTTATTGTAGATAAGATAAAAAATATTGGACTTGATATTAATAATTTAATAGGACAAAGATATGATAATGGATCTAATATGAAGGGAAAACACCAAGGAGTGCAAAAATGACTGCTCGACATAAATTCTAGATCATTTTATACACCATGTGGTTGTCATAATCTATATTTGGTACTTTGTTATATGGAAAATTCTTGTACCAAAGCTATATCATTTTTTGGAGTAGTACACCGCATATATTCACTATTTTCTTCTTATACTAAGCGATGAAATTTTTTAAAAGATAATGTACCTAGCCTAATTCTTAAATCATTATCACAAACGCGTTGGGAAAATCGTATTGAAAGTATTAAAGCAATACGATTTCAAATTTCACAAATAAAAAATGCTTTATTGAAATTAGAAGAAGTTAGTGAGGATCCAAAAACTAAAAGCGAAGCTAGTTGTTTGGCAACTTATGAGTTTGAAAAATTTGAGTTTTTACTAGGTATGATGTAACGACCCGGCCGGTCGTTTCGGGAGTTATAACCTTGTTTTTCCCATTCCTACTTCTTTTTGTGCTATTCAGCTATATTATGTTATATCGGGTTAGTTAGTTTGAGTTCGGAAGGAACTCGGGGTTAAATGAGACACTTAGTCTCATAATTGAAAATTTTAAGTTAGAAAATCGGACCGGATATGGACCTATATATAAACGACCTCTGATTTGAATTTTGATGATTCCAATAGCTCCGTATGGTAATTTTAGGCTTAGGAGAGTGTCCGAAAAATTATTTGGGAGTCCGTAGAGGAATTAGGCTTGAAATGCCAAAAGTTTTATTTTTGAGAAGTTTGACCGGGGGGTTAACTTTTTGATATCGGGGTCGGAATCCAATTCTGAAAATTAGAATACCTCTGTTATGTCATTTACGACTTGTGTGCAAAATGTGAGGTCAATCGGACGTGATTTGATAGGTTCCGGAGTTGTTTGTAGGAATTAGAAATTTCAAA
>AWOL01S0058128.1:17323-28804 GCA_000715115.1 Nicotiana otophora | reverse complement strand
GGCACTAATTGGTATTACCTGAGTAGAGTGTATATTCAAAAGGCGCACTGTGTTTTGACTTACGGATGCTTCCTTTGGTATTGCAGTACTCGCTTGGTTGATTGACTGCTGATATTCAGATTTTGCTATGTGGCACGGAAGAATCATAGAAGTATTCCTCGCGGGATGATCATGTATGAGAGATGTGTTAGACATTCAAGCCGTAGAGCTGGGATCAGATATGGTGACTCGTATGCTCTATGGATTTGGAGACTGTTAAATGGTTATGGACTGTGAAAATGTGGCCAAAGATATCCAGATGATGGTATGTGTTATGGTTAGGTAATTGTGGACTTTCAGAGGGTTATTTATCTATTTGTGGATGACCAGAGTTGATTTGGGGCCCATTGGTAGGCGCAATAAGGATGTGTATTCTACACCGGGTCGGATTAGTTGACTACGTACTGCTATTGTTGAGGGATGTGCCATTCGGTTAGAGTTGAGATTATTCGTGTTCTGATATTATCTATGTGTTACTCTTCTATGCTATGAGGGGTTATGATTTGTTGGTTATATGCACACATGTTGCGGTTATGTTTGGGCCTTATAGCGAAATGCGAGCGAGATGTTGATTGGGGGTGTGGAATAGTTGATTGCGCCTTGGTTATGGTCGTTTCCGGTTGTGGTATACTGTATTGTTTGCTTCTTCATGGTTATGGCCATGCACTTTGTGTACTTGATATCAAATTGCGTGTGGTTGTTGATTTGGAACATTGTGGCTTGAGGTATTTCATATGGACCAGTGTTTGGATAGGGTCACACATTGCATCAAAATTATGTTGAGATATGATCCTTTGTGTTAGATTAGTGTGTCTTGGTTCTACTATGTATGGTGGGTTCATAACATTGCAGTTGTGGTGGTACTTATTGAGTTTGCGGGACGGTCCTTTCATTTGAGTCATTTTCTATTTTTGGGTGCATTTGAATTGTTTCGTATTGGTGCACGGATTTCACGATTTGTGGCTCTAGGTTGAATTGGTGTGGCATGTTAGTAGGGTGGTTGTATTTGATAAGATGAGGTCGTCAGACTTAGAATGGGTGATATCGGATTTGGTTGCGGTATATTTAGAAGGATAATGTTGCTGATCGGCTTAGAAATTGGCTATAGTTCTTGTCGAAGGAGAGGGAGCTCCATAGCTTGTTGATCTGATAAGTGGTTACGAGTTTCTGTATGTTTCTTTCATCATCGACAGTGTACGAAGGTTATAGAATAGGGTTTTGTTCGATATGCGGTTTATTACCGATATTGGGTTGTTTTGAGCAGCTACTGTGATTAGAAGTTATTTTTATGAGTATCGGAGTTAAGTGGTATATCATGTGATTGTATCTTGGGTTATGGTTATGGCTTGATGTAGTTTGTTCAGACTTATACGGTGTGTAGATGCGAGATAGGAAATTTTGGATGTTGGAAATTGGATTCTAAGGTTCATGGGTTAAAGTTGAATTAAGGATCTTCATCTAGGTTGTGTCGTCAGGCTTATATGGATTAGGGTGACGTGGGATCACCCCCGGGTATGTGCATGGTAAGGTTACACGGCAGTTTGATGGCTTTGGAATGACTTTGGGCACGTTCGAGGACGAACATATATTTAAGTAGGGGAGAATGTAACGACCCGGCCAATCATTTTGAGAAATTTTCACTTCACTCAGTAGTTGGAGGGCATGAGTAGCTCCATATGACATATTATGACGTGTGAATAATCGTTTTTGGTTTTTAGGTTATTCCGAATCGATTTGGAAGAATGGATTTCATGATTGAAACTTTAAGTTGGAAGAATTGACCAAGTTAAACTTTTTAGTCTTTGACGTCGAATTGGAGTTTTGATGGTTACGTTAGGCCCGGATGGTGATTTTGGACTCAATCGTATGCCCGGATTAGCATTTGGATATTTCTAGAAGGTTTCGGCACTACTTGGCGAAAATTGGAAATTTGAAGGTTTGGAAAGATCATAAGTTTGACCGAGAGTTGACTTTAAGGATATCAGATTCGGATTGTGGTTCCGGGAATTGGAATAGCTTCGTTATGTCATTCGAGACTTGTTTGCAAAATTTGGGATCATTCTGAGTTGATTTGATATGTTTCGGCGCGAGTATTGGAAGTTGAAAGTTCAAAGTTCATTTAAGTTTGATGTGGTACGATTCGTTGTTTTAATGTTGTTATGTGTGATTTGAGGCCTCGAGTAAGTCTGTATTATGTTATAGGACTTGTTGGTATATTTGGACAGGGTCCTGAGTGGCTCGGGTAAGTTTCATATGCGGTTCGGATAAGTTTTGGATTAAGTTAAATTTTCTGGGACTGTTGGTTCTGGTGTTCCGCACTAGAGATGGGTATTGCGCAGGTGCGATGGTCGAAGAAGTGAGACCATGAGAGCAGAAGCGAAGAGCACTACTGGGCAGGAGGCCTAAATACAGAGTTTTCTTCGCATCTGCGAAGGTGCAGATGAAGACATTCTATCACAGGAGCAGAAATGGACTGTTGGCGAGGGGTCGCAAATGCGGAAATTTTTGCGCAGAAGCGGGAAATGATCGCATAAGTGATGGCTGCTGAGTTTGGGCCTGTTCGCAGAAGCGAAGGCTGGGTCACACATGCGAGTCCGCAGAAGCGGAAATTGGTTCGTAAATGCGAACAATGCTGGGCAGATTCTATATATTTTGAAGTTTTGGCTCTTTTACCATATTTTGAGATTTGGGGCTCGGATTAAGGCGATTTTTGAAGTGATTTTCATCACATAGATTGGGGTAACTATTCTACACTCAGTTTTGAATATATTTCGTGAATCTATCTTCGTTTTTGGTAATTGGATTAGGAATGTTTAAGAGACATTGGGGGTCTTTATCTAAAGTTTCATAGATTGAATTTTTGAGTTTTGAACATCGATTCGGAGTCGGATTTGAGTGAAACTAGTATGGTTGGACTCATAATTGAATGGGTTGTCGGATTTTGTGATTTCATCGGGTTCCAAGGCATGGACTCCGGTTTAACATTTTGGTTGACTTTGGGATTTTGATTTAAGATTCCACCTTTATCGATTGTGTTTATTCCCTTCGGTATTATTTGATGTTCTTGAGTTGCTTTTGGCTAGTTTCGAGCCGTTCGGAGGTCGGTACGCGCGGGATGGCATTTTTGGAGCATGCTTTGGCTCGCTAGGTATTGGATTTGGCTTGTTTGAAGTAAGTAACACTTCTAAACTTGGTGCCGAGGGTATGAACCCCTGAATATACGTGATATGTGTTTGGTGTTGAGGTGATGCACATGCTAGGTGACGGGCATGTGGGCGTGCACCGTGTGAATTGTGACTCAGATTATTTCTGTGGTACTGTGTAGTTACCTAATCTTATTTGTATCTATGAAATCTCTACTTGCTAAAGTAATTGAGCTGTGATCCATGTTAGAAACCATGTCTAGGCTATATGCTTATCCTGTTGGGACCCACTGAGGTCATTTTTGCTATTGAGTTATTTGCTTACATTGCAATTACATACTCAATCATACGCATTCATTTGCATGGGTTGATTTTCGTGACATTGTGAGCCCGAGATACTGGAGAGATTGATGATTGAGTGAGGCCGAGGGCCTGATTGTGAGGATATTGATGGGATCGGGTTGCACGCTGCAGGTATTATTGATTCATGATGGGATCGGGCTGCGCGCCGCAGCAGGTATTATTGATTCATGCCATGGTTGGCTTATTATAGCACTTAGGCTGGATCTGCCCCTACGGAGTCTGCACACCCACAGTGAGCGCAGTTGCTACTGATTTTGGGCTCGATCTGCCCTGTACAGTACCGAGTGTGAGTGTCGAGTGACTAGGAGGATTGAGTGACTGTGAGGATTGAGTGATTGGGAGGACTAGGTGCATTGATACTCCGAGAGTATGCACATGGCTTTATCACCGCATTGCATTACAGTTGGCATGCATACTTGACATACAGGCATAGAGATGCATTTTCTCATGTTGTATGGTATAGTGACACTCATGACATTCACATGCACATTGACATGTAGGCATAGAGATGTATTTCCTCATGTTGTATGGTATAGTGACACTCATGACATTCACATGCATATTGACATGTAGGCATAGAGATGTACTTCCCTCATGCCATCTGATAATGAGACTTCTTAAATGTTATTGAAAGTTTTTGTGAAAAATCACAGTTTTCAAACTTACTCATATTTTTGGTGTTTCCGGTGAAAGATTTGAGATTTACTATTATACTTGAAAAACATGCCTATTTTCCGTAACTGTGAACGAGCTGAGCATCATATCTCTCAGTTATTTTTTGTACCATTGTTATTATATTGTTATGAGTTGTTACTGGTTATTAGAGTTGGACTCTGACCCTTGTCCCAGCTCGTCACTACTTTCAACCTAAGGTTAGGTTTGTTACTTATTGAGTACATGGGGTCGGTCGTACTCATACTACACTTATGCACCTCGTGTGCAGATGTTGGATGCTGATATTGCTGTGTATGGCGGGAGCTGGATTTGAAGATGTACCTGTGTTCTGGTCATAACTGCCTCTTGATCTTGGTAGCTTTAGAATTTTAATCTGTTCATATATATTTCAAACAGATGATATATTTTATTTCATACTAGCTTTGTAAATTTTTAAATCTTAAAAACTCATGATTTGTACTACCAGTCCTTGAGAATTCTTTGTATAATAGTTCAGTTGTATTACCATTTCTTCTCTTAATGAATCTCATTTGAATTGGTTTATTGTTAACTGGCTTACCTAGCGGGTTGGGTTAGGTGCCATCATTGCTAGTTGAATTTTGGATCGTGATATTGTGATATGAGACTTTGTTATTCTGGACCTTTTGGTCGTTGAACTATGGGTCCGGTTATTTGACTTTACTATTTTATTTCTATTCCTGTTTATGTTATTATTGTTTCGTAAGGGTTTATTGTGAGTGTCTTGTCATAACCTCGTCATACTTCGTCGAGGTTAGGCTCGACACTTACATAATACATGGGGTCGGTTGTACTCATGTTACACTTCTGCACTTTCTGTGCAGATACCGGAGTTGGTCCCAATAGCGTGTAGAGAAGATCTTGCCCCGACCGGCCATCAACAGGAGACTTGAGGTAGAGCTGTTGACATTCGTAGTCCCTGAAGTCCCCTTCCATTCTGTTTTTACTATTTACCTTATTTTAAACAGTTGTACTTTTGTTCAAACTTTATTTGTAGTACTCTAAATACTCATGTATTCATAACTCCATATTTCTGGGATATATTTAGTTTACACTACATGGTATTTATCTTATCTATTTTAGACTATCACAACTTAATATTATTAATGTTTTAATTTAAATTGTTAAAACTGGTTAAGTAATTTAATTAGCTAACGTTGGCTTGTCTAGCAAGTGAAATTTTTGGCGACATCACGAAACTTGAGGTTGGGATTCTAGGTCGTGACATGCACGAGAACCAAATCTTCTCTACATATTCATCACTGGCATTACTGAGTAGTACTCTTCCACTCTCCCATTCATTTCTCATAGTCTTCACTCTTTTGGTTTCTTTTCAATTACACCATCACATCTCATTTTTTCCTTTCACTTCACATTACAAACTAGTAAACCACCAACTTTATGGGTCTGTTAGGAAAGCCACGTGTAATTATCTGATGGTGTAATTATTAGGATAGTAATTACACACCTAGGTAATTACACAATATAGTTATTACAATGGCCTTTTTTTTTTGCAACAAGTTAATTACATTATAATTCCTACTGCCATTTTTTGTTGGACAATTATAATTGCAAAGTTAAATATTTTTTTTAAATTAGCATGTGGATAAGTTTTACTATTTGAACATATATGGAAATGATGAATATAAAAAACAAATTATTATGAGGTATTTAAAATAAATATTATTCTATAAAATTTATTAAATAATTATAAATTAATAGATAATATCATAAAAATCATTTGTATCTTATAAATAAATAAATAATGTTATTGCATAAATTAATTTAATAACATATAAAATCTTTTCACCAACTCACGTGAATATAAGAAAGTTAGATATGAGCTTAGAAAGTATTTTCTATCATAAAATTTTATTCTAATGACTAGATAATAAATCTAATAAAAACTAAAGCTAGTAAATATTAATATGTATCTAGTAATTGCTTTTCATTTAATTTTAGTGTTGCATGGGAGGGTTCATAAGGATTTAGTCATATCTCGATGTCTATAATAAATAATCATGTGGCTTTCATCTAAAAGCTTTATGTCAATGTATGGTGATGTCAACTTCACTTATCAAAGAAATGATGATGTCTAGTTATTTTACAATGATTAGATCACTCTTGCATATGTCAAAAGAAATAAAAATATTGGTCTTTGTATACGGTCGAAACTTATTAGTCAGTCGTACGGACTGGTCGAGATAATAATACTTCGATCGAGAGGTATCTGCATAAGCTTAGGTCGAGGTCTGAAGTGAGGGCTTCGTAATTCGAGCTCCAAGACCGATCAAGGATCGGCTCGGTGTCATTATCGAGCACATAACCAAAACAAACCACGAGGCAATGCGAAGGTTACCAGAGATGCACAAGCCGACCGACATCCACACCGAATGTCAAGACTCCGAGTCAGGATCGAGCTCGAGTCGAGGCCGATGGCCCGATCCAATATCGAGTTCGAGTCAGTATCGAGCTCACAGACAAAGGCCGTTGTAACCGTACTAAGGGAGAGAATCTTAGCAGGAATTAGGGAAAAAATAATTCATCATGGGCTCTCCACTATATATTTTTTATTATTGTATATAAAATAGGATCCCTCTATTATAAAGAGGGGGATAATTGTAAGCATAAGGGACATTCACACATTGTAACAAAGATTACTTCTCCTATTGAAACAGAAATCTCAGGAGCTTGTTTTACTTGAGCACACTCATTCTTCTTTTTTTAGAATTTATCTCCAGTTTCTATAGTCAATAATCTGCACATTTCCATTTCTCTGTACGATTTGTGTCAAGTTATATTACATATCCTTAGAACTAATACAAATATAACTATATCCAATTTTTCGGGTAAACAGTTTGGCTCCCATCGTGGGACCAAGAATAACAGTGGTTATTTGATACAAATCTGCAACACACACCAGTTTTCGACTTCGAATCAGCAATGGCAAATCCTCGATTGATGGCTTTACCTATCGACAACGAAGCTGGCCTTCAAGATGAAACCAACAACTTGACACCCAGGGCTGGAAGGCCACTTAACGATGTCGATGAAGCTCGGGTCGAAGTACCTGGAATTCGAGCTGAAATACCGCTAGATGTCAATTCACAGGTGGCTCTTGAGGCAAACCAATGTTCCGAACTAGAAAAAAGCATTCAGGGCGGTACTCGATCTGTAGCTCGAGACACCCATAACATGGAGGATATCAGAGTCAGCTTGCGTATGATCTTTGAAATATTACAAGCCCAACAAGTAGTGATAGCTCAGTTGCAGAGCCAAATTCAGCTGCCAAGCAGGCTAGAGCCCAGTCAACCTCGAGAAACTGCTAACAGAACGAAACCAACCATAGTAAGGTCAAACGAGCAAGAATCGGGGACTACTCCCGAAATTGGTAAAATACTTGAGGAGCTCACAAAGCGAATCGAAGCCAACGATAAAAAATTAGAAACATGTCATTCCAGGGTCGATCTGATCCCGGGGGATCCACCAATAATAAAAGGGTTGGATTCCAAAAAATTCGTGCAAAGGTCTTTTCCCTCAAGTGCAGCCCCAAAACCAATCCCTAAAAAATTCGGTATGCCCGAAATTTCCAAATATAACGGTACGACCGATCCCAACGAACACGTCACATCTTACACGTGTGCCATCAAGGGTAACAATTTGGAAGACGGTGAGATCAAATCCGTATTGTTGAAAACATTCTGAGAGACCCTCTCGAAGGGGGCGATGATTTGGTATCATAACATGCCACCAAATTCCATCGATTCATTTTCCATATTAGCGGATTCGTTTGTAAAGGCACACGCGGGTGCCATAAAGGTTGCAACAAGGAAATCGGACCTCTTCAAAGTAAAACAAAGGGGTAATGAAATGCTAAGGGAGTTCGTGTCCTGATTTCAAATGGAACGCATGGAATTGCCACCGGTCACAGGCGATTGGGCCGTCCAAGCTTTCACCCAAGGGTTGAACGAGCAAAGTTTGATAGCATCACGTCGGCTGAAGCAAAATTTGATCGAGTATCCAACAATAATTTGGGTGGATGTACACAAACGATACCAGTCAAAAATTAGGGTCGAGGATGACCAGTTAGGAGCTCCTTCTGGATCCATGCATCAGAACAGGTCGGCTATTAAAAACCAGAGGGACATCGACAACGAGAAAAGGTCGAACAGAGACCGATATCAACCGTACGTCGCAGATCGAATGAATAACGGTTCAACACGTGATGCCGCTCGGAACAATCAAAGGAGTGATCAAGGACAAAATTCTCGAGGGATTATGAGCAAGAGTGGCTTTGACAAATATGCCGATCCTATAGAGGCACCTCGGCTATCGGAGTATAATTTCAGCGTCGATGCATCGAGCATTGTATCATCGTCGGAAGAATCAAAGATACTAGGTAGCCCAGACCCATGCAAATCGACCCTTCCCAAAGGAACCCAAATTCGATGTGCAAGTATCATGGTACGCATGGCCACAGGACCGAGGATTGCAGACAATTAAGAGAAGAGGTAGCCTGTCTATTCAATGATGGCCACCTTCGAGAGTTCCTCAGTGATCGAGCCAAGAATCACTTTAGAGAAAGGGACGCCAACAAAGAAGACAAACAAGAGGAACCTCTGCATATCATTCATATGACATGCTAGTTAAGTCCCTGCGCGCAGAGGACCATTTGACTCATTTGCAGGAAACGTTCAAAATTTTAAGGAAATACAACTTGAAACTCAACCCTGAGAAATGTGCTTTCGGGGTTGGATCTGGCAAGTTCCTTGGCTTCATGGTATCGAATCGGGGGATCGAGATCAACCCTGACAAAATCAAGGCCATCGAAGACATCACTGTCGTGGATAATGTGAAAGCAGTACAAAGGCTAATCGAACGGATAGCTGCCTTAGGCCGATTCATTTCAACGTCGTCAGATCGAAGCCACAAATTCTTATCTCTACTCAAAAAGAAGAACGATTTCGCCTGGACCCCGGAATGCCAACATGCACTAGAACAACTGAAGCGGTACCTATCAAGCCCACCAGTACTTTACACTCCGAAGACATATGAGAAGCTTTACTTATACTTGGCGGTATCGGAAATCGCGGTAAGTTGCGTCCTGGTTCAAGAAGAGAAAGGTACACAGTTTCCTGTTTATTATGTAAGTCGGACCTTAGGAGAAGCTGAGACTAGATACCCCCACTTAGAGAAATTGGCACTTGCACTGATAAGCGCCTCTAGAATAAGACCATACTTTCAATGTCACCCCATATGCGTTTTAATCACTTACCCACTTCGCAACATTTTACACAAGCCCGAATTATCGGGCCGACTGTCCAAATGGGTCGTCGAACTCAGTGGGTATGATATTGAATATCAGCCTTGTACGACCATCAAGTACCAAATGTTATCGGACTTCGTGGTCGATTTTACGCCAACCCTCATACCTGAAGTTGAAAAGGAACTCTTATTAAAATCGGGTACATTGTCGGGGGTTTGGACTCTCTACACAGATGGTGATTCAAATTTGAAGGGGTCCGGGCTTGGCATCGTATTTAAACCTCCCACGGGTGGCATTATTTGGCAATCCATCAAAATCACTAGATTAACTAAGAATGAGGCCGAGTACGAGGCCGTGATTGCAGGTCTCGAGCTAGCTAAAAGCCTAGGATCAGAAGTCATTGAAGCCAAATGTGACTCTTTGCTAGTGGTGATCTAAGTAAACAAAACTTTTGAGGTTCGAGAAGATAGGATGTAGAGGTATTTAGACAAACTACAGGTAACTCTACACCGTTTCAAAGAATGGACCCTACAACATGTGCCTCGAGAACAAAACGGTGAGGCCGATACACTCGCAAATCTGGGGTCGTCGGTCGAAGAAGATAAGATCGATTTGGGGACTATCGTTTAAATCTCGAGATCTATAATCGAGGACGGGCATGCCGAGATAAATTCCACGCCCTTAACCTGGGATTGGAGGAATAAGTATATTGAATACTTAAGGAACAAAAAACTCCCATCGAACCCTAAAGAATCGAGGGTTCTACGAACCAAGGCTATTCGATTCACGTTGATTGAAGATGGAACATTATACAAAAGGATGTTCGACAGACCACTGGTAGTGTGCTTAGGACCAGGAGACACCGATTATGTTTTACGAGAGGTCCATGAAGGCACTTGTGGAAACCATTACGGCGCCGAATGACTAATTTGCAAGACCATCAGAGCTGGATAATACTGGGATAGCATGGAAAAGGACACTAAGGAGTTCGTTCGAAAATACGATAAATGTCAAAGGTTTGCACCGATGATCCATCAACCCGAAGATCAGCTTCATTCGGTCATTTCTCCATGGCCATTCATGAAATGGGGAATGGATATCGTCGGCCCTCTACCATTGGCCCCAGGTAAAGCTAAATTCATTTTCTTTATGACTGACTATTTCTCTAAATGGGTTGAAGCACAGGCGTTCGAAAAAGTAAAAGAGAAAAAGGTTATAGATTTCATTTGGGATCACATCGTGTGTTGATTTGGGATACCAGCAGAAATAACATGTGACAATGGTAAGCAATTTATCGGCGGTGAAAAAGTTTCTCGAAGACCATAAAATATAAAGAATACTGTCAACACCATATCATCCTAGTGGGAACGGACATGCCGAATCAACAAACAAAACTATCATCCAAAACCTCAAGAAAAGATTGAATGAAGCTAAAGGAAAGTGGAGAGAAATTCTGCCCGAGGTCCTTTGGGCATATCGGACAACATCTAAATCCAGTACGGGAGCGACTCCGTTTTCCTTAGTGTACGGCTCTGAATCTTTAATCCCAGTCGAAGTCGGAGAACCCAGCGCAAGGTTCCAACATACATCGGAAGAGTCGAACCATGAGGCTATGAATACTAGCCTCAAATTATTAGATGAAAAACAAGAAGCAGCACTGGTTCGAATAGCTGCACAAAAACAACGAATCGAGAGGTACTACAATAGAAGGACCAAACTCCGCCATTTCAAGGTCGGGGACTTGGTCCTAAGGAAGGTCACCATCAATACTAGAGATCCTAATGAATGGAAGCTCGACCCAAACTGGAAAGGACCCTATCAAGTCCTCGATATAGTCCGAAAAGGGTCTTATAAATTCAGAACAATGAATGGCAAAACATTACCAAACAGTTGGAACATATCGCTTCTCAAACGATATTATTGTTAAGGTATGATTTTTTCCTTTCTATCGTCTATACACACACACACACACACACA
>AWOL01S0058128.1:0-10340 GCA_000715115.1 Nicotiana otophora | reverse complement strand
ATTTGGGTGTTTGATTAGAGTAACAGATTAAGTTTGATTTAGGAACGGGCTATTTGTAGGCTAAACAGAGGCGGTTCGATCTTGAATAATGGCCGACACCGACTAACACGCATTAAATAACTCGGTAAGCTGAACCGACGGGACAGCTACCATGTGCGTCATGGTCAGACTCGATGCTGACGTCAGTATATGTCTAATCATACCGTTGGAAATCATGTTGTTTCTTGTCGCATCCTTCCCGAGAAACGGGGGGACTATCTGTATACGGTCGAAACCTATTAGTCAGTCGTATGGACTGGTCGATATATTAATACTCCGATCGAAAGGTTTCTGCGTAAGCTTAGGACGAGGTCCGAAGTGAGGGCGTCATAATTCGAGCTCCAAGACCGATCAAGGATCGGCTCGGTGTCATTATCGGGCACATAACCAAAACAAACCACGAGGCAATGCGAAGGTTACCAGAGACCACAGACCGACCGACATCCATCCCGAATGTCAAGACTCCGAGTCAGGATCAAGCTCGAGTCGAGGCCGATGGCCCGATCCAATATCGAGTTCGAGTCAGTATCGAGCTCACAGACAAAGGCTGTTGTAACAGCACTAAGGAAGAGAATCTTGACATGAATTAGGGAAAAAACAATTCATCATGGGTTCTCCACTATATATTTTTTATTATTGTATACAAAATAGGATCCCTCTATTATAAAGAGGGGGATTATTGTAAGCATAAGGGACATTCACACATTGTAACAAAGATTACTTCTCCTATTGAAACAGAATCTAAGGAGCTTGTTTTACTTGAGCACACTCATTCTTCTTATTTAATAATTTATTTTCAGTTTCTATAGTCAATAATCTGCACATTTTTATTTCTCTGTACCATTTGTGTCAAGTTATATCACATATCTTTAGAACTACTTATAAATATAACTATATCCGATTTTTCGAGTAAACAGTCTTACTTGCATTATTGTACAATATCTTTAGATCTTCTCATCTATTTTTATAGGTGGGCTTCCACAAGAAAAGGTGGCATGACAATCCTGGGAAAAGTAGCTGCTCCAAAACCTTTGAACTTACCCAGTCAAAGGTTTATCATTTCTGACTATTTTATCTGTTCTTTCTCTGAACTATTCTAAGATGTTTTCTGAAGTTCTGTTGCTTGTCTTTGAAGTTAGAAAATCATGGTCTGAACCCAAATGTCGAAATTGGGCTTTTCTTTCTTTTGTTGAGCTACTATTTTTTAATTTATTGCGGACTTTATCTAGACTCTTCTCGTTTGATCTAGGGGAACACTTAGCTGGGCAAGCTGTACATCATTCTCTGCCTCAAATGCCTAGGGTTCCTCAACATTATCCCCAAATATTGATAGTGGAAGTAGCTTCCCAAGTCATCTTGGTCTGGTGGGAGTAGCGCTAGACCATATACTGCTGGTAGTGAGAGAAAAGCCGAACCTTCCACCAATACATGTGGTCCCAGTTCTAGGCTTTCATCATCTTCGAATTATTATCAAATATACTTTTTTTACTTTCAAAAATAGTTTAAGAATACCTTTTGTTATACTATTGGGTTATTTATACATCTGCAGCCATATTTTGGGTTCAAATATACCCCTCATTTAAACGGAAGGACACGTGTCATAGTCTTGTTGGTCAATTCTAAATAGCTCCTAATTAATTAAAAATACCATTACTTATACCCGAAAAATATTTTTTTTTGTAAAAACTGGAAAAAAAACTAAAAAACATTTTTACTAAAAACTGAAAAAAACGAATTTTTTTTTTCAATTTTTACAAAAAAAACTGCTTTAAAAAAACTGAAAAATATTTTATAAAACAATATTTTTGTAAAAACTGAAAACAAAACTGAAAAATAATTTTCTAAAGCAATTAAAAACTGAAAAAACTGAAATATTTTTAACTAAAAACTGAAAAAAAAAAATATTTTTTCAGTTTTTACAAAAATATTGCTTTAGAAAATTGCTTTTTAGTTTTTGTTTTTTAGTTTTTACAAAAATATTATTTTAAAAAATATTTTTCAGCTTTTTGTAAAGCAGGTTTTTTTGTAAAAACTGAAGAAAAACAATATATTTTCGTTTTTTCAGTTTTTAGTAAAAAAAAAATCAGTTGTTTTCAGTTTTTACAAAAAAAAACTACATTAAAAAATTAATTTTCAGCTCTTTTTTTCAGTTTTTACAAAAATATTATTTTAGAAAATAATTTTCAGTTTTTTCTAAAGCAGTTGTTTTTGTAAAAACTGAAAAAAAAAATATTTTCGTTTTTTCAGTTTTTATTAAAAATAATTTCAGTTTTTTCCATTTTTACAAAAAAAAAATTGCTTTAAAAAATTATTTTTCGGGTATGGTAATGAGTCTTTTTAATTAATTAGGAGATATTTAGAATTGACCAATAGGACGATGACACGTGTCACTCCGTTTAAATGAGGGGTATATTTTAACTCAAAGTATGACTGCAGGGGTATAAATAACCCAATAGTATAACGAAGGGTATTTTTAGACCATTTACAAAAGTAGAGGGGTATATTTGGCCTTTGCCCTATTATCAAACTAGACATCACCACCATTGTTGTGTCCACGCAACGCAGAGACAATGCCCAATAGCTCACAACTTTCACGCTTTGTTAAGCCTGTTTTTGAATATTCAGTAGCAAGAGGAGCAACAACTACAATAGAGCAGTTGGTATGCATTCTTTTGTTTCTATGGTCCCTTCGTCAGAATACTATCTCTCTACTTGATCACATTTCCCCATTGTTATCCTTCTAATCTTATTAGAAGACGTAGTTCACTAGTTGAAGCCTAATATAGGGAAGTTCTAGAGTGAAATAAAGCAATTGAAGTACTCGTGTAAGAACTGTAGATCACTTCCAAAAAATTAAGAATTTTTTATAAGAAGAGATCGATTATAAACCACTTTTATAGATTTATCCATATAGAAAAAAAATTAAAAGAAGAAAAGATTCTTTCCATATTCTCATATTTGCCTATTTTATTCCTCTTATTTGTACCATGGTAGTGATATAAACTTAATGTGTATATTTAAGATATTCATACGAATTTTATCACTTTCCCCACATGTCTGTAGACTGTAAGTGCTCGCCATCTCGACCAAAATAAAATTGATTTTATTGCTTGACGTGTACCTTTCTCTGCTTTCTCTCATCTCGTTTATTAGTCTATCTCTTGGCGAGCTAAATTGCATATACAGGGGGTTTTATCTTCAAAGAACAAAGGCTTTTCTCTGAGTTCTGGGAATTTTCCGACACTTGGTTCTGGTATAGATGTTTCTGGGAAGACCGCCAAGTCGCAAGGTCATTGCTGGTGCTTTTAAGATAGGTTGTGTAAAGATTTTTAATTTTTCGCCATCTCAACGGTGTAAATTTGATTCTGCTTCCGGTCATACATGGTCATTGTTGTTCACTTCTTCCTAGAATTGCTTATTTGTTCAATTCTTATAATGACATGTGTTATCATTTTACTCTTTAGTCACTTCTAGTGACAGTTTGTGTGCTTGGGAACGACATCATATAACATGGCAAGTTATATAAATAATGGAGCATGTTCTGGTTTAATTTATTCGAAACTTCCTTTACAAAATACTCCCTATGGACTGAAATTTTATTTCGTGTTAAAAGCTCTTGTGTTGCTATTTATAATTGGGCTAGCATTATAAAGAAGAGGGCTTGTATTTGTTTGTATATTCAATTTTCAGTTCTAGAATACTTTAAATATACTTAAACCATATCTAGTGTTAACTGCTCTTACTTTGCTTTCCTTCTCCTCTGACTGCTGCTCAATAAGTCCCCTCTCTATCCAGGAAAATAAAATAAAAAAAGAAATGTGTGTTATTGTACCTCAGTTGCACTCTTTATTGGTTGTTTCTTCAACTCTTTGTGATAGATGATGGTTCTCGTACTCGTCCTCAGTGGCGGAGCCAGAATTTTGGTTAAGGGGTGTCAAAATATATAAAAGTAAACATACTAGGAAATTAAGGAGGGTCAATACATAATATATATACATATAATATATTGTTTTACCTACCTAAACTGTGTATTTTTTCCGCGAAGGGGTGTCATTTTACACCCCTTCCTACAAAAGCGCATCCAGGATTTTAAGAACATGGGTACACCATTTTTCGGCTTGGTGAGAAATCTATCCATTTTAATCTTATGGATTGTTCCTACAAAATTAAATATTCACATTTCTATTTAATCTATCTTAATTCAAATAAATTGTTAAATTCAAATCAATCATATTAAAGCATGTCAGTCAACATATGAAGAAGTTATAGCACAAAAATTAGGCATTTGTAGTTCTGTACATGTATGTTTGACACTTAATTGTATTTGGATTTAAGCAAGTTATTCAATAAAGCTGCAGCGAGAGAATTAAAATACAGAGCAAGAAGAGAGTAGTTAGATACCTGAGGCTGAGAATTTTACATGAACGTGGTCGTGGAGAAGAAATGTTGCTTCTTGAAGAATCCATTCGCAGAGGCTAGAGCCGATAGAGAGTTGAGAGGGAGACGGACTAGAGCCGATAAACAGAGAGAGAGTTGAGAGGGAGACAGACTGTAAAGTTTGCTTTTAGAAATTAGGGATTTGATATATTAGTATATACCCAAATTTCTCCTAAAAACGTGGGCCATGTTTTTAGCTAAAAGGATCTTTAAAAAAGAAAAACTTAATACAGAAAAGGAGAGGGAGAAAAAGGATCTTTAAAAAAGAAAAACTTAATACAGAAAAGGAGAGGGAGACACACTAGACTGTGAAATTTGCTTTTAGGAATAGAGATTTGATATATTAGTATATGTCCAAATTCCTCCTAAAAACGTGGGCCATATTTTTAGCCAAAAGGAACTTTTAAAAGAAAAAGAACTTAATATAGAAAAGGTGAAGGGACAGAGGATTGAACCCTTGACGTCGGGGTACACAAGGACACCAACTTACCAACTTACTAAGGTAGTCAATTGAGCATGATTGGTCACAAACCTATCTATGTAGATAATTGTAAAATTGGTACTGTTTATACATAGCCTAGGGAGGAGAGCATGGGTGCATGTACCCCACCCCCTCAACGTAAATCCGCCTCTGCCCTCCTATAAAGTAGCTCCGCCACTGCTCGTCCTAGCTCAACTTCTGGTGAAGTTGTGCAGCAGTCCAGAGAAAAGAAAACTGCGTCCAACTTTGGTCTGTGGTGTATTTTTGTGTGCATCAAGTCATTCTTGTCTGGGTATTCATTTTAGTTGTATTGAATTTCATGGTAATGCTTTTCAGTGATAAGCAGATTTGAATGGTGGTAAAGCAAGTGACAAAAAGTGGTGGTTAATGTGCTGAGAATGTTCCTTCACCTGGCGTAGGGAAATGGCAAGGGAATCCTCATCAATATTTTGTTACTAATGTTCCATCTAAGCATTTTGATGCAGGTCCCCCTATAAATGATCCTGCAGTTGTTTGGTATAGAGGACCCCCTAGGGGTCCACCTAATGGGGCTCCAGTTCCTCCTGGTGATTTCCCTATTGAACCACGCCCTTACTTTCAATCCCAGATCCCACCTCATGTTCACACAAGTTTGTATCTGGTTCCTCCCTTAAAACCCGGACCCAGAGAACACCATCCTAGAGGTGGTATGCCTTTTAGGCCTGGTTTTTACCCTGGTCCTATGGCTTTTGAGGGGTATTATGGACCGCCTTGCAGTTCCAATGAGCAAGATATTCTGCTAATAGGCTGTCCTCCTGACCCCTAGTTTACAATAGATATCCAGGCTCGAACGCTCACGATCCAAGCAATTCTCATGCCAGAAATAACCATCATGATTCTGATATCAAAGCATTTTCAGAAAGAGTAGCATCTCCTCATCCTGATGATGCTAAAGGACCATATAAATTTCTTTTAAAACCTGATGCAAGAGAGAGAGGAGAGAATTTGGAGCATTTAGTACTAGTTAATGGCCCACGTTCGGATAGAATATGTGACGACCCGATAGGTAGTTTTGAGTACTAGCCCTTAATTCCGAGTTATGAGAATTCCATTAGCTTCTTCTGATATTTCTTGGTTTGGGTGCGTGGCCCGTGTCGCTTTTGAAAAGCTTTTATGTGAAAATTTGAAGAAAATATGATTTTTGACTTTAAAAACAACTTGAGTTGACTACGGTCAACATTTTGTGAAAACGGTCCCGAATCTGTATTTTGACAATTTCGGTAGGTCCGTATAGTGATTTTGGACTTGGGCGTATGCCCGAAATTGAAATAGGAGGTCCCCAGGTTGATTTGACTCATTTTGCCGAAAACTAGTAATTTGAAAGTTTGAAAATTTTCTAGCTTTGACCCTAGGTTGACTTCATGGTTATCCGTTTTACTATTTGAAACTTTTCTGTAAAATTTGATGCAATTCGGAATGGGTTTGATATAATTCAGACGCTTAGTTGTGATACTAGTTATTCTTGGGTTTCCCTTTTAAATTTCATTCATTTTGATGTTCGATTTGTAGTTTTAGATGTTATTTTGGTGATTTGATCGTGCAAGCAAGTTCGTATGATGTTATTACACTTGTGTGCAACGGGTGAGTATTAGATGCGTTGCAGAGTAGTTTTGTTGAAGTTTGAATTGTTGGTGCAAACTACGCGTGTCTCAGGTCTGCAGATCTCGCATTTGCGAGCTTGTTTTTGCGGTTAAATGATCGCATTTGCGACAAAGGATTGGTGGGTTGGCATTTCGCATTTGCCAATTTTGCATCGCATTTGCGGACTCTGGGAGTTCGCATTTGCAACATTTTGGGTCGTTTTGCGACATGGGGTTGGGGGCAGGCAGCTTCGCAAATGCGAAGCTTAGCTCGCATTTACGGTGATGGGCACATCGCAATTGCAAGATTTTGGTCGCATTTGCGACCTTAGCTAGCTGGGGACACAGTTCGCAATTTAGACCTATTTCTCGCATTTCCGACATCTGCAACTAGGTAAAAGAGGGGGGAAATGGGACTTAGCTCAATTTACACCATATCTCCACCCTAAACACTTTAGAGGCGAACCTTAAAAATTCTAGAGGCGATTTTTCAAGAACTTCTTCTTCACAAAATCATTGGTAAGTAACTCTAATCCACTTTATTTTAATTTTCTATTACTTTTCATGAGATTTCAACATCAAATTTAAGATTTTCATGGTAGAAATTAGAGATTTGGGTAGAAATTGAAGATTTTATAAAAATTGAGGTTTAGACCTCAAATTGAGGTCGGATTTTAAAACAAATCATGTAACGACGCTCAGAGGTGAATGAGTAATCGGGTTTTGATCAAGCAGGTCCGGGGTTGACTTTTGTTGATTTTTTAAAAAAATGATCAAAATTGAACCTCTTTCATTAATGGGTAGTTTCTAAATCTTATTTTGAATTGTTTGATCGATAATTTGCTAGATTTATTTGGTTTGGAGGCTTGTTCGAAAGGTAAAGTTGTGGTTGAGTGATTGCTTTGTTCGCGGAGTGAGGTAAGTATTGTGTCTAACCTTGACTTGAGGGAATTAGGACTTGTTGAATTATTTGTTATGTAAATTATGTGAGAAAACGACATATATGCGAGGTGACGAGTGTGTATAAGCCGTCATGGGATTTAGCATGCGGGATTTAGATATTTATTTCCATATTTTCGTTTATTTCAAGATATCTCTTGTTTTATGATTTAATTGTTACCTGTCTTTACTTGACTATAATTGTTACTTGTTATTTAATTAGTTTTTGCTTTAATTTATTCATTCCTCACATGATTTCTGCTTATTTGCTACCTGTTTCTACTTTTCTTAATTGTATATTTTAATTATCATATGTTTTACCTGCTTTTATTGTTCTTATATTAGTTGATGCACTCTATAATATTGTTTCACTTTTGTGAGTTGTTTAACTGTTTTGAACTAATGAATTGGTAAAGATTGAGATTTCGAGATGTAAGATATTTTCGATTATTCTGTGGTTCTTTACTGTCTTGTACATTCACCTTCTTTATGTTGATGTTTTGTAAATATTGTTGTTGAATTATTTATGTTAATGATTTGAAATTATTTGGGGAGCGGGTTGCACGCCGCAACTGAATTGAATAGTATTGAAATGATATGAAGGAATAAGGAAGGATTATGATATGAACGGATGATGATATAGTGGGATCGGGTTGCGCGCCGCTATATATTTGATAAGTTGTAATTGTTTGTGGTTATTGAGTTATCCTTGGTATTGTGATATGAGACTTGGGACTTTGTTATTCTGGGCTCTCTAGTAGTTGACCTTCGGATTCATTTATATGAGTTTATTGCTTTATTCCCATCCATGTTTTTCTCTTATTATCATTTCGTACAGGTTATTTGTAAGTGACTTGCCATAGCCTCGTCACTACTTCGTCGAGGTTAGGCTCGACACTTACAGAGTACATGAGATCGTTTGTACTCATACTATACTTCTGTACTTCTTGTGCAGATGTCGGTATGGGTCCCAGCGGTGCATAGCGAGACTGCTCGAATTCAGCTACTGTAGGAGACTTGAGGTATAGCTGCTCGACGTCCACAGCTCTGAAGTTCCCTTTTCATTTTATCATTATTGTTTATTTCGATTCAAACAGTAGTATTTGTTCAGACTTTATTTGTAGCACTCTAGATGCTCATATATTTGTGACTCCAGATTCTAGAATATGTTTAGATTACGTTATTTAGCATTATATTACTCTATTTTAGACTATTACGGTTATTTTTGTTAACGTTTTGATTTGAATTGTTAAAATTGGTTAAGTAATTTAGCTAACGTTGGCTTGCCTAACAAGTGAAATGTTAAGCACCATCATGATCACGAAGGTGAAATTCCGGGTCGTGACATAATAGGATCTTTACGTAGACAAGAGTGTGGAGCTGTACGCAATGGCGATAAAGAATTGTATTCAAGGAGAACATCACGGATTGAGACTCTTATGTGTGTAGTTATGATTATCAAGGAGGTAATTCTTCATATTACACCACCTGAACTCATTCGAAGATATTGATCACATGAAGGCAACATACAGCCTTAGGTCAAAGAAATCAGGGTTTGTGGGATCCTCTGCTTGAATGTCAAAGTCTTTCTCTACTCTGAAAAAAGGTTCACCTCTTCCTGTCACTGTGAATGACTCAACCTTAATGTAGAAGATTGAGGGTCTAAATGCAAAAGCCCGAGCTTCTGATGGATTTTATGAAGCTCTTTATTCCTTATTTGAATTGGGAATAGACAAATGACGAATAAATACTAAGGTTACAAATTCAACCAATGAAGTTGGTGATGGTCCTATATCATATGAAAAAAACTCATACAGTAGCTGCTCCCCAAGTTACTGTTGCAAGAAATAGAGGCCAGTCAGCGCGCAGCTGCCATGTCAAGGTGGTTGTTTGCAATGTTTATGATAGATTTTAATTTCATGATTTTTCCTTTATTAAACAGATATTGATCATGAACTTCACAGGAGACCTTCTCATGGTTGGAAAAGCAGAAATGGTGATCATGGTAAACCATATTCAATAGTCACGATGATAGTTGGAGAAGAAAGCCCATGGCTGCTGAATTTACAAAAGTTGCTTCTACTACTAGCATTGAATCCCCTTCTAGTGTTCATGCATGTGGGTCAGGTCCAAGAGGTGGGGGGTTGTTCATGCTGTAACTTAGTAACACGGAGTCATGACTGTCACACCTCTTTTTTCCCGAGGGGAAGGGATAAGAAAGTTTTTCTAATTTAAGTGACATTAATCGAAATGGGATTATTTATTTATTCAGAGTCGCCACTTGAAATAAGTTATGGTATCCCAAGTCACCGGTTTATTTTAAATCTCAGATCGAGGAAATTTGACTCTATTTTTTTGGTCTGCGAACACAGAAGATTGGGTAAGGAATTCTGTTAACCCGAGAGAAGGTGTGAGGCACTCCCGAGTTTCGTGATTTTAGCACGGTCGCTCAACTGTAATAATTGGCCTAATTGTCTAATTTAATACATATTTGAAACCTATTGTGTATTTTTAACTTCTAACCGCTTTCAATTAATTTAATCACCTTTTAATACTTATGGAATTATTGCTGGAACAAGTTACGATGTCGTACACTTGTCGTTTTGGTACATATTGCAAACCGCGCCACATGAAACGCACCCGCGATTTACAACATGTTCATTTTTATTATTATTTGAAGTTGTGGTCGAGTTGCATGAAATGCACACTTGAATTGGGGTTTACGTCTCGTGACCATGCCACGGGAACAGTACACATGGCCACGATAATTTATTAATCGCGCCTAAAGCGAACTACGATGTTTGAGAGTTGCACTAAGCTATTTT